>PVKY010003761.1:0-20812 GCA_004027775.1 Bradypus variegatus
CCTGAGCTCCCTCTGTCCTCCCAAGCGCCCTCTGTCCTCCTGTGCCCCCTCCGTCTTTCCGCATCCCCGCCCTCCTCCTGTGCCCCCATCGTCCTCTCGTGCTCCTGCTGTCCTCCTGACCTTCAGCTCTGGCCCACACTTTGGCCGTGGAAGAAGCCCTGACACTTGGGCCCAGCTCATGGGTGCTTGACTTGTTCCCTTGGGGTGCCCCTCAAGCCCTCTCCTAGCTTTTGTGAGAATAGGGATGCCCCAAAGGGGCTCCCCCAGAGCTCACGGCAGTCAGGGGTTCCCTTCCTAGTTGTGATCTTTGCCTAGAAACCATTTCTTCCCACCAAAGAAAACCCAACACACTTTGCAGGAGTGAATGGTGGGGCTGGGCCACCCAGCTTCGAGCTCGCATGGGGGATATTGGGTGCCCATCTGTGGACTAGAGGGCACCAGCCACCAAGGGCTGAGGACAAGCCACATGGTGGGGACATTTAGGATTGGCGGGGTAAGTAGATAAAGACAGAGCCCCTCCCGAAGAAAGGGACGAAGATCAACAGCCCAGCAGAACAATGAAATGGGCACAGGTCACAGGCCGGCAGGCGGCAGCCATCCAGCCCCCGACACATCATGGGGGGATGAGCTCTCACAGTTGGGGGCCGGCTGGCCAAGAGCCCCGAGAGGGAACCTTTCCCATCCCCAGAGCAGCCCCAGCCGAGAAGCCGGACTGTCCGATGCGCCAGCCCCGGGGGGAGCTCGGCCTCTTGGAAAACAGTTTGATGTTGCCGTGACGTCGAACACCTCTGGGCCACGTCCACCAGCAATCCCACGCCTCGCACAGGGGCGTTCATGGCTGCTCTGGGGGACCCAGCCCAGGGCCCCTGGTGGGACAGCGGACACCCAGGGGTGGTGGGCGCACGGCAGCATCCGCTCAGATCTGCCCGTGAGTGAGTAGCTGCAGGCACCACCACTTCTCCAGGGACCCCCAAGGACCCCACAGTGTGACCCTTTCTAAGCAGCCCATGGGCCAGCGATGCCGGCTCACATTTCTAGGCACAAACATACACACGATGAGGCATTTCGTGGAAGAGACAGGAACGATGAAATGTCGGTGGGGGGCCTCGCCCGGGGCAGGGACCGCGGGGACCCGTTGGCTGCTCTCAGGCTGGTCCTCAGGTTGGGGGCAGGTCTCAGGCATTCACTGCTTTATTAAAAGCTAATTGATTAAAATAAAGGAGCCTCCCACACATCAAAATGATCGTCCATCAGCAAGGGAGAGAGAAGGGGAGACAGTCCCTCCAGAAACGGCAGCTTCCCTTGTGTCTCTTGAGAATGGCCCCCCTCATCTCCCATTTGGGGGCACAGTGGTCTGCCTGGTGCTGTCAGCTGCCTCCACTCCGGGTGCTTTGCCAACATGGGAGCGCACTCTGGGGCTCTGCTGCCTGCGACCCCACTCACGTGTGTGCCGAAGCCCCAGCTTCTGGCCCGGGGCTGCCCACCCCTTCAGGGCCTCTGGGCTCTGGCCTGGGCTCCATGCAAGTCAGGTACTGGGCCTGGGACCCCCATCATCCCTCCTCCCGGTGGTGTGGCGTGGACGCTGTCGTCCTGGGAACTGGAGGCTTGGTGAGGGAGACGCCACTGGGGTGCACAGCCGGGGGGAGGCAGGCCAAGTGGACCCTCCCCATGCCCCACCCTGTCTCTCACCCCTGGACCTGGGTCCAGCCTGAAACAGGCTGCACGTGATGGAGGCTCCTCTGGGGGCGACCTCTCCACAGTGCCTCTCCTCTGGGGCCGTGGCCAGAGCAAGAATCATCCGGAAGGTATTTTGCAAGCAAATCAACTTTTGATTCGGAAAGCAGTCGGGTTTTGCTTGCAACTGGGTAGTTGATTAGCAAGGCCGAGGATGAGACCCGAGCTTGCTGAAGCCCTGGGCTGGGCAGATGCCAGTGGGGACAGGAGTCCTCAGACTGCAGGGACAGGGGCAGTGGGCAGCGGGGCACAGCCCCTCTCACCCCGGCGTCCACAGGGCATCTGGGGGCTGTTAAAGCCTTGCTGGACCCCGAGGTCCCCGAGGCTTCAGCCCACCAAAGAGCCCCAGGAGTCTAGTGCAGCCAGAGCTGATTGTCCCTGGAACACTCAGCTCCTGAAGGCACTTGGCCTGCTCCCTCTGGAAGGTTCCAGAGCCAAGGGAAGGCTGCCGGGAGGAGCTGGCTGTCCAGGGCCAGGAGGGGAGGGGAGACTGAGGTGCGTGGGGCTGTCTGAGGCTGCCACAAAGGCTCGTTACTTCATCTGGAGGCAGCTCCCTCTCTGGTTCTGGGAACAGAGGAAATGGGGGATGCTCTCGAGTCTCCTAAGGAAGTTTCCTCAGGAAACCCGTGGCCTGCAGGGAGCCCAGATCTGAGGCTGGAGGCCGACCTGGGGGGCCTGGCTGGGCCCTGGCTGCAGCGTCACTGTCCGGGCAGAGCACAGGGAGTGGGGACAGGCTGGCCAGCCCTGCCCCGTGGCACCCCCATCCCTGGGAGCTCCTGCTCAGGAGCAGCTTCCATCCATGCTCCAGGCCAGAGGCTGAGGCGCCCAGATGACCAGGCTTCCCGGAGCTGGCCCAGGGCGAGGGCTAAGACTCTGCCTCCAGCCCGGGATGGAGCCGGCACCCCTGGGGCTTGCTGGGCAGCCTCAGGCAATGAGTAGATGGTCTCCCAGGAGGAGAGCTGGGGGCATGGTGTGTGGGAGGGTGCACATGGGAAGGGGCTGGGAAACAGGCTGCGTGGTCAGCGCAGATGGCCCTGCTGGCCCTGCCTTACTGGACACCCTGCAGGCAGCTGCCCCTGAGCCCCGGCACCTGTCTATGGACCAAGGCTGGGTCCCCGCGAGCACACGGCCCCAGGACAGCTTGCTGGGTGGCAGGAGGCCCCCTCACCTGGCACAGCTCTGACCTGCCCGTTCTCAGAAGCCCACCGCACGACCCCTCCTGTGGGCGCCCCAGCTTCCGGCAGCTGCTCTGCACCCCAACCTTCTCCAACTCCTCTTTTTCTTGTTTTAAGTTATTTTGAGAAGTTTGAAAAGTACAGAGAAGTACAATGAAGAGATAACGATGCCCCTTATTTCATCATCCAGGATTAACAGCCCTCAGCATCTGGCCGTGTTTGCTCTGGGTCTCTCTTCCCTGTTGTGCTTTAACTGTGAAGCCACCTGTGCTCACGCACCTGTGAAAGCCCACCGGTAACTATGGTGACGCGGGGAGACTTCCTGCCCACACGGGCCCTCTCCCCACCTGCCTCTTGGGGACCATCACCTTTCTGCCCCCCTTTTTAAAAATGCTGTTGCACGCATGCATGCACACACACACACACACAAGTGTGGCTTTGATTCACACAAGTGTCCCAGGTGCATTCCATGGCTCATTATTCCTTTCCCTGCTGGACGGGCATCAGAGTGGCAACAAGCTGCCCACAGCACCCTCCTGCGTGTGTCCCGGCCAGCAGTTCTTGGGACACCCCGGAAACAGAGTCTTGGGGTTGGGTCTGTGCTTTTCAGTTTGATGGAAACAGGCCAACAGGCCTCCAAAGCGGCTGGATCAAATTGTGCCCCCGAGGGAGGGCCGTGAGAGGGGCTCCAGCCCCCCGCCCTGCAGGGCCGTGCACCCTCACTCTGGCCGAGGGTGGTCTGTTTCCCCCGAGATAGCACAGCCCCGGTGGGCAGGGCTGGGCAGGCCTCTCCCTGTGTGCCCTCCTTGGGTGCTTGGCCAGGCTAAGTGGCCGCTGCAGAGGGAGTGGGCTCGGACCACTGTGCCAGGGCTCCCTGGGCTGGGGCAGGGGAGGCATTTGACCACCAGCCTCGGCCAGAGCCCCCCCGTCCTCTGTGTGCGGAAGGGGTCTGGGTGGGGGGTGTCCAGGAGGGGCCCAGGGGTGGCCCAGGGGGAGTCCAGGGGTGCCCCAGCAGGGGCTCGGGAGGATCTAGGGAGGCCAAGGAGGGGTTCAAGGGGCTCCCGCAGGGGCTGCTCCTGGCAGGTAGCAGCTGCCGTGGAAAACCAAGGATTGGAGGGTGGCAGAGGCAGGACTCACAGGGTGACTGTAGGAAGTACGTGGGACAGAGCGTGAGTGTGAGTGTGAGCATGTGTGGTGGTGCGTCTGAGTGTGCTGTGAGTATGAATGTGTGTGGGCCTGTGTGTGATGAGTGTCAGTGCGCACATGTGCTGTGTGTGCGTGTGTATGTGGTGGTGTGCTGAATGTGTGAGTTTTTGCAATGTGTTCATCTAAGTGTGTGAATAAGTGTGATTGGTGTGTGTGTGAGTTGTGTGGTGTGGTGAGTGTGACTGTGAGTGGTGAGTGTGTGGTTGCTATGAGTGTGGTATGAGTGTGCTGAGTGTGTGGTGGGTGTGAGTGTGGTGAGCGTGTCCTTTATGCAAAAAGTTTGCACACCAGCAACCTGGGGTTTTTAGAACATTACATATTTATTCTACTCTCATCAGCTAGTAGCTCCGTGTGCGGCACCCACTCGGGGTGCGGTTCATTATTCTGACAACAGATGTAAATCTGCTAATAAAAGATCATTTAAAATGGGAAAGATGATGCAAACTCCCATCTTAAAAAGGAAACCTGCTGACCCCACCTGCCTCTCGTCCTGCCGCACCTCCCTGCCCTCAGCAACACACTCCTTGTAGGGGTAGCTGTCTACACTCGCTGTCTACACTTGTGGTCTCCTCTTCCTCTCCACCTGTTTTCTCCTGAACCAACCTCCACGCTGCTCCATTCACGTGACCGTCCCGTCCTCCTCCAGCTCACCCCCAAGGAGCCCTGGCCACGGCTGCCCACCCCTTCCTGCCCCCACCTGACTCCAGCACCCCCTGCACCCCCCCCAGACCCAGTTCTGGCCTCTCATCTCCCAACCTTTCCCTCCCAGTGCCCCGGACTCCGTGACCCACCACCTTCCTCTGCGATCCGCAAACACTGCCTCGGTGAGCACAGCCGGCGCGAGGATTTAGATTCCATCCTAGCGATGAAGGCTCCTGGGTCTCTAGCTCAGCCTGGCCTCAGCCTTGCCACTACCCAGAGTGCCCCCCATGGAGTGCTCCCTCCTCTAGAGTGCTCCCTCTCACCTCCATGGCCCCTGTCCTCCACGAGCTCCCCTTCCTCTCCAAGATGCTCCCCCTTCTCCCCTCTGAGCTTTCCTGTCTCTGGAGGACTTTTTCTTCCCAGCACAGCCTCATTGTGCAGTTGCCTTCCCCTGGGGGTGCTCAATCCCCACGCTGGGATGGGGCCCCCAGGAGGCTGCCCATAGCCTTGGGCAGGGAATATGGAGCCCAGTAATTCTAAGGCACTGTGCCAGTTTGAATATATTGTGTCCCCCAAGTGCCATTATCTTTGATGTAATCTTGTGTGGGCAGATGTAATCCGTTTTGATTAGATTTCTTTGAGAGTTTCTTTGGAGATGTGCCCCACCCACCTGTGGGTGATGACTCTAATTGGATAATTTCCATGGAGTGTTGGCCCACCCATTGCGTGGGCCTTGATCAGTGGAGCCATATAAATAAGCTGACGGGCAGAGGGAACTCAGTGCAGCTGTGAGTGACATTTTGAAGAGGAGCTACAGCCAAGAGGGACACTTAGAAGAAAGCACAGGAGCTGCAGATGAGGGACAGTCTGAAAACGGCCATTGAAAGCTGACTCTTGCTCCAGAGAAGCTAAGAGAGGACAAATGCCCCAAGTGCAACTAAGAGTGACATTTTTGAGGAATTGCAGCCTACAGAGGAACGTCCTAGGAGAAAACCATTTTGAAACCAGAACTTTGGAGCAGACGCCAGCCACGTGCCTTCCCAGCTAACAGAGGTTTTCCGGACACCATTGGCTACCCTCCAGTGAAGGTACCCGATTGCTGATGTGTTACCTTGGACACTTTATGGCCTTGAGACTGTAACTGTGTAACCAAATAAACCCCCTTTTATAAAAGCCAGTCCATCTCTGGTGTTTTGCATTCTGGCAGCATTAGCAAACCAGAACAGGTGCCTTCCCCACGTGGGTCGCCAGACTCCATCTGTGAGTTTGGGGGACTTCAAGGACTCTGAAGGCACTGGCCACCAGGGAGCGGAGGGTTGGAGGGGCCCTGGCAGCCTCCCCCTGTCCTGGGGCTTGGGGAGGAGGCAGGCAGCCTGGGGTGGGGGCCAAGGGGGTGACTAAGCAGAGGCACAGGTGGCCTCTGGCTGGGGTGGGGGTTCCTGCATAATTTATCTGTTCACCTATTCCGCACAGACCTGTGGGGTTTGGGGAGCCTTGAGGGTGGAGTTCTGAGGCGGGTCCTTTCTGTTCTGTTGTGGTCCAGAGGGGAGCAAGCAGGAGGCTGGGGTCACCCCAACATCACGCATTTCTGCTGAGGCAGACCAGGGGGAGGGGCTGGTAGAAGCCCACACCAGGCCCTGGAGCCCCCTCCCCACTGCACTCATGGGCTTCCTTGGCTTCCAGAAGCCCCTGCCAGGTGAGGAGGGGGCTCTGCCCTGCACCCCCAGGGCGGGCAGCCCACCTGGCAGCTGCTGGGGGCTGGAGGCCACGTGGGGGCCTCGTCCTCACAGGGGAAGGACTGTGGGGTCTGTGCCTGTGGATTGGTGGGGGTGGATTTCCACTTTCCCTCCCCACCCCTTGGATCAGGCCCGACGGGGACCCCAGAGCCCGGGTCGCCTCCAGCCCACAGTGCTGACCTGCCCCGGCTCCCACAACCTGCTCCCTGCCGTGTCCCCAAAACCAAGAGAGCAGGTGGAGGCGTCTCCTGCCCATCCTTCTGCCCCCAGTGTTCTTAGGTCAGGTGCTGCACCCCTTGTCCCCCTAATTTCTAGGAACATGGAGCTCCATCTGGGGAAGCAACGTGCTGCTGCTTCTCGGATTTGAGAAGAGGCTCAGCGAGAAACACGAGCCGAGGCTCTCGTTTGGGGAATAAACGAACAATATTACCAAAAAGCATCCACAGAGTAATCGGGGAAGTCGGAGCCGGGATGGCATTAGGGAGGGCTAATTTGGGGTTGTCAATGGTAGCTCAACTATGTTTTTTTTTTTTAATGAGCAATGTATTAGAGACACTGTGGCACCATTTGTGGTTGAAATGTTCTGAGGGAGGGATTTACTTCAAATAAATGAATGGAGTCGGGGCTGGGGGCCGGGGGTGAGAGCCATGTCATGGGTCACTGTTGGTAAAGATTGAGGTGACCTAATACTCTCCTCTTATGCTAACGTATGTTCGACAATTTCCTAATAAAAAGTTAAAAATCGGTCAGTCAGTCGATTATTTATCCTAGGCTTGTGACTAATCTGAGAAGGTGATATTTTTCTCCTGGGTCCTATCCGACTTCTACAACCCCGGGAAAGTGTCAATCCAACATTAGCCAGACTCCAGAGCGTCTTCAGGACAAGCAGAGCCGGGCGCTGGGAAGGACACCGACAAGTACAGAAATAAACAATCGCAACACACGGCCCTGATATTTTAGGGCCTGTTTAGTGCAACTGCAGGGAGATTTTTTGCGGTAACTGTTTGTGGATGTTTGTCCGATGTTCAAGAAGTTTAAAGTGTTCCGAACAGAACTCACACTAAATCAGTAATCGCAGTCCGAATGGCTGGAGGGGATTTACTAAAGCCAATCATCAAACCACCGATGGCCAAGAACCGCCGCTCCCAAAACTCCCTTTCTCCTCAGATCACGCTTGATAAACTTACTCCAGGTTTGCCGTCCCTGCCCCGTGGTTCTCTGTAGCACTTAGGGGAGTGGCCGCTGCCCCCCGAATCCCACCCTGTGGCCGGGAGGCACGAGGGAGGGGACCTTCTCTTGCGTCTCATTGCCGAGAGTGCCAGTTGTGGGACCCGCAGCCTCGGGGACCCGTCTGTGGCCTCGTGTGTAAAATGGGGGCCCCGACTTCTGCAGGGACATGGCAGGGGGAGGCGGGCAGTGTACGGAAGGTGCCCGGCCTGGGCCCTGCGTGCGGGGTGAACCCCGTGGATGTGCCACTGGCCACAGCTCATGTGAGGGGCCGGACCATGGCCGGGGGCAGCAGGGCAGACCCCACCGTGGACACTGGCATCCCCCTCGGTGGACACTGGTGTCAGGCTGCCCTTCCCTGTGCAAACGGGACCGTGGTGGCTCGGAATCGGAACATCCCCACGGCGGCCAGGAACACCTGGTCTGGCCGGCCCCGCCACCGCCTTTGTTTATTTAAGTCTTTCTCATCTGAGACAGAAATGAAACCGAGAAAGGAGCGTGTCGTGGCTGCCGGGGCCAGTTGGCCTGGCGGCTGGAGGAGCCAGTGGGAGTGGGGGGTCTTCCCCGTGGCCCCGTTACATCCCAGCCCCCCAGCAGCTGGACCCTCGGGAGCTGGGGCCCTCGGGGCCTGCCCTCCCCCTGAATTTCTTTTGGTGTGTCATTGACCTTTTCTCATAAAACAACTTTATCAAAGTATAACTTACAGACCATAAAATTCACTCGTTTTAAGTATGCAATTCGATCATTTTCAGTAAATTTGCCAAGCTGCACAGTTTTAGAACATTTTCATCACCTCCCAAAGTCACCTCCTGCCCATTTCCAAGGAACCCCCAGCTCCACCGCAGTCCCTGGCAACCGTGGATGCATTTTCTGTCTTCATGGATTTGCCTTTCTGGATATTTCGTATGTGTGAATCGTGCAGTACAGGGTCCCGGCGACTGGCTTCCTTCTCTCAGCACGACATCTTTGAGGTTCGTCCCCATTGTAGCAGCGTCTGAATCCATTCCTCTTCATGGCTGAATCACATTCCATCGCGTGGGGAGACCACGCTGGGTTTGTCCCTCACCAGCTGGTGGGCATTTGGGTTGTTTCCACCTTTAGGTTGTGAGGAATGTTGCTGAACATTTCCTGCCTGTTCGCGTGCAAGTCTTTAGGTGGACACATGCTTTCACGTCCCTTCAGTAGCTGCCTAGAGGTCAACGGCTCGTATTAAAAATGTTTTAGTAGATTCAATGTGCCCAGGTTACAAAATCCAAAAGGCACAGAAGGCACAGAAGGCGGGGTGAGAAGGACACCTGCTCCCCAGGGGCTCCCCAAGGGCTGCCACTGGCACCCACTCCTTGCGTCTCCTCCATGGGTGATCCCCACACCTGCCAGTGGGAAAACGCATCACAGTTATGTACAAGGTGCACGTCTTAGTTTGGGTTTTCTCTAAAGTGGAGTTTGTGCCAAGGCCCTGGGTGCAGGTGGATGGTTTGGGGTGACCCCAGGAGGCGGAGAGAGGGTGGGGGGCATCTTGGAAGGGTGAGCAGGGGCATGGGTTCCTGCTGCGGGCAGGTGGGTCATCCTGGAAGGTGGGAACGGGACCATTTACCTGGGGATCTGAGCCCTGGGCAGTGCCACCGCCGTGCCGGGCAGGTGGGAGGGCAGAGGGGACCTGGGAGGCAGCAAGGCTGGGGGCTGGGCCTTGCCCCAGGGGGGTGGGCGCGTGTGGGAACGTGGCGGGGTCACCAAAGCCTCGCTCAGTGTGGACGGGTGACAGATGTGTTCCCCACCCGCGTGGTAGCCTAGTCTGCCCGCAGCTCCACTTCGCCTTACCCCCCTTCCCGCCTCCCAGGGCTCTACCTCGCCCTCACACGTGGCCGCACGGCCTCCCCGGCTGGATGTGCTGTCGCTGACGCCATTTACTCACTAGTCTCCCCTGCCGATGGACAATTAGGTTTAGGTTATTTTGTTTTGTCTTTGCTGTTAAAAACGCTACAATAATTTACTTTGAAATGCACACAAATAAGGTGGGAGGCTGGGGACTGCAGGGGGCACAGGCCCGGTGACGGTGGGCTCTCGGATGGGCACACGGGGCTGTCTGCCATGCAGTTGTTGACACTGGGCTGAAATGAAGCGTGGGGGGTGGGTGAGCGGCCGCGGCACGTGTGTCTCGGGGAGCCCCCAGTGTGATGCTGCTGGGTGAGGCTCTCTGGGCTGCTCAGAGAGACCCTGCCGAGGCGCCGTCCACGGAGAGCCCCCACGTGCACCCCTGCAGCAGTGGGGAGCATGCATCGGGGCCCCTCTAAGTGTACAAGCCCCCAGACGGTTGTGAGCCATGGGGGTCTGCTGATGAGGACGGAAGACACTGAGTCCCTGGCAAGGGTCAGTGGGAGGCCCTTGGAGCAGGGAAGGCCCTACAAAGTGGGTGGTGGAGACCACCTCTCGCCCCCCCCCTCCAAGTCCCGAAGGACAGTGAGGGCCGTGTCCCCTGGAGGCTCAGCCCACCACGGAGGCAGCTCTGGGTGCAGGTGGTGGGGTCCCGGGGGGCCTGGAGAGCAGTTCTGAGGGCTGCCCCCCGGGAATATCCAACCCCCCCAACTACTTACAGAGCTGACGGCACAGTCTTGTGTAATCCTCATGACCACCCGAGAGGGGAAACTGAGGCCCAGGGAGGGGGTGTGGCTTGCCCGATGGGGGCAGAGCAGGAGCTCCAGCCTTGCCTTCTTCTCTCTCCTGCACCTTCTGAGTTAAGTCAAGTAGCCTCGAGCCAGAGGGGCCCAAACCAACTCGCCGAGTTCTGCTTGGCCAGCGCCTGAGAAAGTCCCCAGAGGTTTTGCTCTCTTGTTGCTTTTGGCGCCATCTTTGCCAAGACGCTTGGTCCTGCCCCACTGTACCTTCCCTTCTGTGTGTGCCCTCGGCCCTGGCTAAGGTGCTGGACCGGAACTTCCTGCTCCTGCCCCAGCCCAGGTTTAAAGTACTTGGGTCCGTGGATTAGTTAGAGAATTGATTTTCAGCAAACTTGTCAATCTATGTAATTTTGTGAATCGGCTTTCAGAGAATCAATTTCCCATATCTTGCTCCAGAATATTTCAGTTGACCCCACAGTGCCCGAGCAGGCTTGGCGAGGAAGCCAGCAGAGACAGAGGCCTTAGAGGGTATCCTCAGGGCTCACAGGCAAGCCCAGAGAGGACCCGAGGGAGTGCCTTGGGGTGTGCCCTGGGCGGGTGCCTCCCTGGGGTGCCTTGGGCACATGTTCAGGGACAGGGTGCTCTCCAGTACAGGGCAGATGGGGTCATGGTGTCCCCATGCACGGATCAGAGGGGGTTGTGGAGCAGCCAGCCTCACGCCCAGGCCCCGCCCCAGGTTCTCCAGCCCAGGGGCCCAGGGGGCTTGCAGGGGTGGCCCTCCCCCGTCTTCCAGTGTCCCCCCTCCTCAGTCTGGCCCCTCAGACTGGCCCATCTACTCTCCCAGGAAACTCCAGGTGTTTTGCATTCTGCCTCCTGCCTGTTTGAGCTGTGGAGGGAGTTTTGGGGGTCAGTGTGGGAAACTCTTTTGCAAAGAGTTGGTCCTGTGGGGGGGGGCAGCTGGTTACACCCCTGAAATAGACTTCCTGCCTCCAACCAGCCCTGCTCTCAGATGTTCAACTTGAAGAGATCTGTTTCCCCAAAACAAAAAGGGGAAAATCAACCCTCAATAAAACTGACCTGGACTGGGGCAGCCACCCCGTGGGTTCACACTTCCCCCGCCCTCTGAGCCAGGGAGCCCAGTGCATGGTCAACGTCCCTGCAGACCGGAAACGGGTCCTGCCGTAGGGCCCAGCGGGTCGGAGCTGAGGCCTGTGTGCCGCTTGGTTCCCTCTGAGACAAACCAGGGTCAGAGCCGGGGGCTGGGGGCTGCGAGGAGGCCGGGGGACATGCTGGAGGCTCCAGCTGTGCAAGAGGCATTGCGAGGGGGTGGGAGGTGGCACCCAGGCCCGTGCTGCACCAGGAGGGCGTCTGAGGCCTGGCCAGTCCCCTCAGCGGGTGAGCAGCACCAACACCCTGAGGGGACGGGGCTGGACAGTGGGCTAAGGGGGCCACGGCCAAACAACAGAGCTTCTAGACCAGGAGGGAGAGGGAGCCAACAACCCAGCTCAGCACAAAGCAGAACCCCAACAACTAAACTCCAGCAGAACTCTCCCAGTGAGTCGGCAGGCCCCAACCCCAAACACAGGAAGATTCTCTTAAACAGCCAGCGACGTCATGCTCAGAAGACGCGCTCAGCCAGCTGGAGCTACGTTTGTCGGGGAGCCTGATGAAGATTCTCAAATCATCTGTCCAGGTGCTCAGAGAGATCAGTGAAGGAACTGCATCCATAAGCAAGAAATAAGGAATGTGAACTCCAGCCGGCAGGTGTGAAACAAGGACAGCGAGGCATGAAACTGGCAGGTCTCAGAAATTATAAAAATGGTCAGTGGGATCAAAATCTCAAAAGTTGGGACAGAATCAAGGACACAGTTGAAAAGAAAACTAGTGAAGTAGATGGCAGAACTAAGGAATTTGCCCAGAATGCAAAACAGAAAGACATACATGTACAAGCATGTATGCGAAACAGAGACATACGTGTACAGGTGTGTGTGCACACAGGGCCAGGACATGCAGGTGCTTCAAGAAGCTCCGACGTACGTCAGGGAGGAGCCCTAGGAGAGGAGAACAGTGTGGGGGCAGGGGGCAGGATTTGGAGGGATGGCAAGAAGAAGCTTCCAGAATTTAAGCACATGCATCTAGATTGGAAATGCACTCCAAGCATAGAGCGGGAGAAAGAGGGACGAATGTGCACTGTGTTTGCCAGGATTCTCAGATGCAGATACAAATAAATCCATTCTAGGAGGTTTGGGCCTAGAAGGATTGAGTAAAGGGTGCAGCTAACTCTCAGAATCAGTAGGAGGGAGCCAGGGGTGGCTCGGTGGACACGGAGCAGACCTCCTGGGCAGGAACGGCACATGGTCAGCGAGGCTGGAGCAGGAAGTGGGCGAGGTGGGGCTGAGGGCAAGGGGCCCCAGAATCTGAGGTCCAGGGCCCCATGTGGGCCTCAGCCTCTCTCAAGAAGGGGGAACTGAGGCCCAGGGAGCCAGGGAGAGATGTCAGCTCACCACAGCTTAGGGTCAAGGAAGAACAGGAGCCGAAGGCCCCATGGAGAAGGGCACGGGCAATGCACAGGGTGAAGAGGCCACAGTAGACAGAGCCTGCAGAATCCCAGGCTCACCCCCAGTTCCATTTGCTAATGCTGCCGTTATGCAAAATACCAGAAATGGAGCAGCTTTTATGAAGGGGGGTTATTTGGTTACACAGTTACAGTCTTAAGGCCATAAAGTGCCCAAGGTAACACATCAACAATCGGTACCTTCACTGGAGGATGGCCAATGGTGTCCGGAAAACCTCTGTTAGCTGGGAAGGCACGTGGCTGGCATCTGCTTGCTCCCAGGTTGTGTTTCAAAATGGCTTTCTCCAAAATGTCAACTTCCAATGGCTGTCTCCGAAATGTCTGTCTCAGCTGCTCTGAGGTCTGTGAATTCCTTTATGACTCCAGTGATCCAATTAAGACCCACCCTGAATGGGCGGGGCAACACCTCCATGGAAATAATCCAATCAAATGTTTCACTCACAGTTGATTGAGTCACGTCTCCATGGAAACACTCAAAGGATTCCAACCTAATCAACACTAATACATCTGCCCCCACAAGACTGCATCAAAGAACATGGCGGTTTGGGGGCCATAATACATCCAAACCGGCACACCCCCGAACCGGGCCACTGAGGATAGGGTTGGGGTTCAGACACATCTAGAGGATCTGAAGCCTGCAGAGAAAGCCCAGAAGGCAGCTGCCCGGGAGAAGCCAGGGTCGGCAGAAGGAAGGCAGATCCACGTCAGCAAGAGCAGGGACTGGGAGGTCATCGTCACCTACTCCCTAAACCACTGCAGAAGAGGGGTGACAAGTGGGGGTCTGGGGTGCTTCTTCCTGCTCAGCTGACTCAGTGGTGTCCATGGCTGGGCCCTGGGCCCCTACCCACCCCCACCGGGAGGCCCAGTGGAAGGAAGCAGCCCCTCCGCTCAGAAACCCCCACCCTGTCTGTTTTGGTGAGTGCAGCGGCCCCGGAAGCCTCCCAGAGGGGTCATGGCCTGGGAAACATGGGCACTGCAGGTGCCCTGGCAGGGCAGGTCCGGCCCCCAGGAGACAGGGGAAGCCCCTCCCAGCATCTGGGCAGGGTGGAGGCCATGCTGTCTGGGGATTCTGGCCCCTCCTGCCCCAGGGGGAAGCCGGAGCCCTGGAGGCAACCGGCCGGCTGGGGGTCCCCAGTGGCTGTGGCAGGCCTGGCTGGGAGCCATCTCCGGGGACCCTCACCCAGTGCCCACAGTGGGGGGAGGTACATTTTGGGCCAGGTACAGGTGAGGGGGACGTGAGCCTGGGGCCCAGGTCAGCTAAGGGCATGACAGTCGTCTTTCTGGGGTCACCACTGACTCCCCGCTGGGGCTGGGCAGGGCAGCACCCCACTCCCCACCCCTCCGAGGCTCGGCGCCCCCTCTCCGTCCCACAGAGGCATCCTCGGGTTTCGGAAGTCCCTCCTCTACTGCCATGGCGGTCTCTGTGGTCCCCGCCCCCCAACATAGACACACACAGATAGACACACAGACATAAAGATGCACAGATACAGATGGACACACAGACACACAGACATAAAGACATACAGATGCAGATGGACATAAAGACACACACAGACACACACAGATGTAAAGACACACAGACCCAGACCCAGACACACAGACACACACAGACAAAAAGACATGCACACACAGAAATGCAGACACACAGAAACGCAGAAGCAGACACACAGACACGCACAGACCCCGGCCCCCTTCCCCCAGCGCAGCCCGAGGGTCCCGGGACCTCCAGCTCCTGCAAAGGGCGACTCGGATCTTGAAGTCCAGGTGGCACAGAAGCAGCAGAAACCTCTCAGGGTGCCCCTTCTCCAGGCTAAAGGGTTTTAAATTCATATCCCTTGACTTTCATTTCATTCTATTCTGGTGTATTTGGGAGTGTTTTATAATTGATTAGGAAAAAGGAAACCTCCTTGAGGGGCCACGTGCCGAGTCTTTATGTTTCTAGGATGACGGGTAGGGATTACCAGGGTTCTAAGAGGTTCTGGGGGGCTTTGGAGGGTCTTGGGGGGGTATTCTGAGGGAATTTGGGGGTTCTGGGGGTTCTGGGGGATTCTGCCTTGTCCTCCTCCTACCCCTCTGCCCTCCCCTCAGTGAAGTGGTCCTGCCCATCCACACCCCAGGACAGGGGCTTCTCTGCTCACTGGGGTGGCCCCTGGGTGCCCCAGCACACACGCAGTCTCGGGGGGCTGGTCAGGATTCCAGCACGATGGCCCAAGGCGGAGGCCTGTGGTGGGGTGGGGGCTGCTCCAGGGGTGTCTTCCCTGTCTGGTCAGAGCCAGGGGCAGCAGCGGGGGGGCCTCCCTGTTCTGGGGGTGCCTGAGCTGGCTCTGCTCTGGCCCGGACACCTTCTTTTGCGGGTACTTTTGTGGCCTCTTCAGGTGGGTGCTTTCCTTAGCCGTGGGGCCCTGGAGACCCCTCCCCAGACCCCGTAATCCTGTGCTCCCCTCTGGCTTCCACAGCCACCACCCCCGCCCTGGGGTCACCCACCCATGTGGCCAGAGGCACGTCAGAGTCACAGGGGGCACCGTGACACCTGTCCACACAGCTTTCCTGGGCCCGGGCAGGCTCCCTCCTCTCAGCAAAGGCCCCTCCGTGGCCCCGGGAGAGGGGAGACCCCTCCCTGAGGGGCTCAGCCGTGGTCTGGCCTTGCTGTCCTCCCGCCCCTGCTCCCTGACCCCACCTGGTCAGGCCTTGAGATTGGCGCTGGGACAGTCCACGCCGATGTGGTGACTCACGTCACCCTGTGATGCCGAGGGGGTGAGGGGGGCTGTCCCAGCCCCTGACACACCTGCTCCTGGCTGTGGGGTCCCTCCCAGCCCCCCTCACACCTGCTCACAGAGGTGGGCAATGGCAGCAGGTGAGGCCCGGGCACCGCCTCATGGGAAGCCGGACACCCTCCCCTGTGGTCCTTGGACCCTAAATGACTCAGCCAAGTACGGGTCCTGCTGAGGAGGCAGCTGTCACCAGGACTGTGTCCCCTCGTCCCCTGTGTCCTCAGTGAGGGTCCCACCAGCCTCGTCCCCAGACCTGGTGCTCTGGCGGAGGGTCCTTCTCAGGTCGCCCCACCACTCGGGAGCATGTCCCCTGGGGGTCCCAGGTGCCCCCGCCTGCCATCCTCCCGTGGCAGTGACACCACGAGCAGGGGGCTGTGGGGTGGGGTCCCAGGAGCATCCTCCACCCGGGGAGCCCGGGTCCCTCCCCCACCAGTGGTTGGCGTCACAGGCAGGCCCAGGGTGCTGACACCCCCTTCCAGCTGGATCCACGCCCGTCCTGGCCCTGGGCTGGGGGTGCCCTCTGTGGCCCCTGAGGGAGAGCCCCGAGAAGATGGAGGCAGGGATGGGGTGTCACGTGCCCTGGGCAGGGTGGCCAGTGGCCCTGGGGTTCCCTGGCCTTGAAGCACCCCAGGGGCAGGGGACGGAGGAGCGTGCTGTCCACACTGCCTCTCGCCACTCCCGGGCCCCTCTGCAACCACTGCCCCTTCCCAGTACGGTTGGCGAGCACAGAACCCGTGACCCCCTCTGCCCTGGGGCCACTGGGCCAAAGCCCACTCCTCAGTGCCCCCAGGGCTTCCACACACTGCCCCCAGAGCCCCCGGCTGCCACCTCCACAAGCCTGCCTGACCCCTGACAGGACACAAGGTCACCTACTCTGCCCTCCGCGGCCGTTCTTGCCCACCTGCCCCTTGGCCCCACCCACTTGCTCTGTCCTTGGCTCTGTCCTCCCCACAAATCTGCAGCAGCTGAGATGCCCTTGGGGCAAGAGGGCCGGAAGCTCAGCTTTGCACCCCAGGTCTCCACATCCACACAGCAGGCTGTAGGGGGACAGGGTCTCTCCTTCCTCTCCAGCTTGGCCCCTCCCTGCTTCCGGGAGGCTCCCCAATTTCGGAGGAGACTCCGGCAGCCCCGGCCCACCACCAACCACTGTGCGGCCTCGACCGAGGGGCAGCTCCTCAGGCCACGCTTCCCGACTGCCTTGAACGGCTCATCCTCGGAAGAGGCCCCGGCCCAGGTGGCGAGGGCAGGGAGAGGCCGGTGGGCTTCGGAGCCTCCGGAATCCCAGCTCCACAGCCAGCTTTCCCTCCTGCCCAGGGCTGGGTCACCGACACCCCCAAACTGCCACCAGCCCCAGCAGAGGCTGACGCAGGCGCAGGTGAGTCGTGGCGAACCGCGGGCTGGGCGTGGGGAGTCTTCGGGCGTTTAATCTTGTTGCTAAAGCTTTCCAGGTGACACAGTTAGCGTTTGTGTTCCATGACCCTTCCAGAGACGCGGGGCCAGGGACGACAAGAAGAACGTGCCGGGCATTTCCCCTGCCCTCCAGGCGGGGCCACCAGCTGGAGAGGCCGGCACTCCTCGGACGGCTCAGGGAGCCCCTGCTCGTCTCCTGGGGGGCCATGTGGTTCTGTGGCTCTGTGCCCCGAGATCCGGCTCCTGTCGACCGAGGGTGCTCTGAGGGCAAAGGAGGCCTGTAGGATGCAAAATGCCGGGGTGGCCTTGGTGCCTTTTTTTTTTTTAATAATGCAAGCCCTTGCATGGCAATCCAAATTTACTGAACTACTCATGCTAAGTTATACAAGAGTGCACCACTTTAATTAAGGCTTTAGTTCACATTTGGCCACCTCAAAGTGGCTGCGACATTAGGTTGGTCAATTTAAATACCATGGCTCCCTGTTGGATAAACATACAATCTTTACACCCGAATGTCGAGGCATGCAAAGCAACAAGGCATTGTTAAATAAAACAGCAATTGTTACTGCAAATTAGGCCTTCTGGCCAATTACACATGATTAAAATTATTTCCCACATCCACAGTACTTGTCCACCATTTAACATCTCAACCAAAATGTTACACATGTGAAACAATCACTAACAGGCAAAAATACTAAACCTGTTGTGCCTATTTGAATGTATTTTGTCCCCCAAAATGCCATGTTCTTTGATGCAGTCTTGTGGGGGCAGACGTATTAGTGTTGATTAGATTGGAATCCTTTCATTGAGTGTTTCCATGGAGATGACTCAACTGTGAGTGAAACGTTAGATTCCCATGGAGGTGTTACCCCGCCCATTCAGGGTGGGTGTTAATTGGATCACTGGAGTACTTTCAAAAGAGCCACACAGGCCCAGAAACCTGCTATAGCCAAGAGGGGCACTTTGAGGAATACACAGGAGCTGAGAGAGTTAGCTGCTACTTGCAGAGACATTTTGAAGACGGCCCTTGGAAGCTGACACTGGCATTTTGGAGAACACCATTTTGAAATGCAGCCTGGGAGCCAGCAGACGCCAGCCACGTGCCTTCCCAGCTAACAGAGGTTTTCCGGACACCAGTGGCCATCCTCCAGTGAAGGTACCTATTGTTGATGCTTTTCTTTGGACACTTTCATGGCCTTAAGACTGTAAGTTTGTAACCACATAAACCCCATTTATCAAAGCCAATCCATTTCTGGTGTTTTGTGAAAAGGCAGCATTAGCAAACCAGAACAACTGTATATTTGGTAATGCAAATACACTTATGCATGAGCAAGCAAGGGATCCACAGCGAGAATCTAGAGCTGCAGAAGCCTGAAAATGATTTACAAAAACTGTTAAATCATTAAAAAATTGTTTGAGAATATACACTTCTTGTTGTAGATTCCCCACTGTGCACACAGCTATAAACATTGTTCCCTAAGTAAATAACAAAGGAAACATATAATTAGAGATTTGAAAAGTCTGGACATTTCCTTCCCAACAGATATTAAAGGCAATGTCTTTAAGACATTTTACTGAAAGAACTATCATATTTTAAAAACAAGATCACTGTCTCCACAGGTTTTTCAAAAATTAAAAAACTATATAGCTGTGTTAATCAAAAGTGGTTATTTTGTAAAATACAATGATAGTGACCTTGAATTTCTTAAAAAAATTGCAATAAGCTACAAGTATCACAGCAACAGTTATCTGAGGTAGTCTATATAGCAGCTCTTTGGACTTTCTTTTATTAAGCTAAAACAGTGCTATATTTAGGATTTACATTATCGTATTCTCCAATACAAAGATTATGGGGTGTGTTAAAGTCTACAGTCCACCATTTTCATACATGTACAACATTGGTGGATGAAGAATGTCTCTTAAGCAGTGTGCTGGTTTGTATATGTTATGTCCCCCAGAGAAAGCCATGTTCTTTAATGCATTCTTGTGGGGGCAGACGTATTAGTGTGGACTGGGTTGTGACCATGGAGATGTGACCCACCCACCTGTGGGGGATGACTCTGATTGGATAATTTCCATGGAGGTGTGGCCCCGCCCATTCAGCGTGGGCCTTGTTTAGTTTACTGGAGCCCTATAAAAGCTCAGATAGAAGGAGCTCGCAGGGAGCTGGAGCTGAGACAGACATTTTGGAGACGGCCGTTGGAAGCTGATGCAGACATTTTGGAGGACGCCATTTTGAAACGCAACCTGGGAGCAAGCAGACGCCAACCATGTGCCTTCCCAGCTAACAGAGGTTTTCCGGATGCCAATGGCCTTTCTCCAGTGAAGGTACCCTTTGTTAGTGGACACTTTATGGACTTAAGACTATAACTGTATAATGGAATAAACTCCCTTTATAAAAGCCAATCCATTTCTGGTGTTTTGCGTCCCTGCAACATTAGCAAACCGGAACAAGCAGTAATACCGGATGTAGCCTCTGGTTTTACCAGTTTCAGACTTGAGGGCTATTATATAAGTAAAAATTTCCCTTGTGATACTGGAAAGTGGTTAGAATGTGCAAACTGATGTAGCTTTCATCCGCCTCTTAAAGGGCCCCACCACAGGAAAGTCCATTTAAGATGCTGGAGGTTTACCAAGCTGGGACACCGGCACTGTTGAACTGGGCAACAGTTTTTCAGACCTGGCTCAGAACTACAGCACATTTAGCCTGTTAAGCAGCTGACATGATGTCTTTTGCAGGCCTTCCCAGGCACTGGAGTTTTTCTGTTAATTTGCCGTCCTAGGTCATGAAAGATCTCATTAACATTCACTTTTTATTTTGCAGAAGATTCTAAGAATGCACAGTTGTTCCATTGTCTTGCTAGATTTCGACCTTGCTCCTTTCCTACAGCTCTTTCATCCTCCAAGCCACACTTATTACCAACGAATGTGTTCTCTCAGATCTTGTAAATCATTTAATGTGAATAGTGCTGTGCTTGAATAAACTAATACAAAGCCTTGTCCATTTTTCATATACAAATCCCTCATTACTGTGAATTGTTCCGTTCCCGCAGTAACCAAGATTTCCAGCAAACCCTGCTGTGCATCTACTTCAACTGGCTTTCTATAAGAATCTGCTATTGTTGGATCGTATTTTTCAACAAAACTTCCTTGAACGAACTGTGTGTTCAGAGCGGACTTTCCAGCACCTCCTGAGCCAAGAACGACTAGCTTATACTCACTCATGGTGTGAAGTTGCTGTCAAAATCCAGTATGTCTCACGCTTCACAGTGCGCGCAGCCAGCGTCTCCCTGCACCTTGTGCTGCCTTCAGGTCCCTGCTCCGGGCGCCGTGGCTGTGCCGCTGCTCCGGCCGACTGCAGGCCTGATTCTGGGCCGGTGCCTTCATTTTTTTTGCATTCTGTGCTCCTACCACACAGTATTATGCTATTTATTTCTGAATCTATACAATCAATCCTAAACATTCTGTAGTCCTTCAGCATCAAATGGCTGGTCTCTGCCCTCTTTCTATCTCCTGGTCGCCTGTGTTGTCAGCTTTTAACTCCCAAAGTTTGTTCATTAATGTCTGTTCATATTAGTGAAACCATACCGAATCTGTCCTTTTGTTTCTGGCTAACTTCACTCAACATAATGTCCTCAAGGTTCATCCACATTATTATATGGTCCATGCCTTTGTTCTGTCTTACAGCTGCATAATATTCCATCATGTGTATATACCACAGTTT
>PVKY010003762.1:0-20811 GCA_004027775.1 Bradypus variegatus
CTCCCCATTTTTAACACCTTGCAAGGTTGACATTTGCTTGTTCTCCCTTGTAAAAGAACATATTTGTACATTTTATCACAATTGTTGAGCACTCTAGATTTCACCTAGTTACACAGTCCCAGTCTT
This sequence comes from Bradypus variegatus, assembly GCA_004027775.1. Classification (NCBI taxonomy): domain Eukaryota; kingdom Metazoa; phylum Chordata; class Mammalia; order Pilosa; family Bradypodidae; genus Bradypus; species Bradypus variegatus. Next base: position 127 of record PVKY010003762.1, read on the forward strand.
TATCTTTCCTCCTTTCTTCTGGTGTCTCACTTGCTCCCAACCTTCCTCACTCAACCATATAGATAGCCATCTTTGTTCAGTGTACTTACATTGCTGTACTACCATCTCCCAAAATTGTGTTCCAAACCACACACTCCTGCCTTCTCCTATCACACTGTAGTGATCCCTTTAGTATTTCCTGTAGGGCATGTGTCTTGTTCACAAAGTCTCTCATTGTCTGTTTGTCAGAAAATATTTTGAGCTCTCCCTCATATTTGAAGGACAGCTTTGGTGGATATAAGATTCTTGGTTGGTGGTCTTTCTCTTTCGGTATCCCAAATATATCACACGACTTCCTTCTTACCTCCATGGTTTCTGCTGAGATCTGCACATAGTCTTATTAAGTTTCCTTTGTATGTGATGGATTGCTTCTCTCTTGCTGCTTTCAGGATTCTCTCTTTGTCTTTGACATTTGATAATCTGATTATTAAGTGTCTTGGCGAAGGCCTATTCAGATCTATTCTGTTTGGAGTACGCTGCGCTTCTTGGATCTGTAATTTTATGCCTTTCATAAGAGATGGGAAATTTTCGTTGATTATTTCCTCTGTTATTGCCTCTGCCCCTTTTCCCTCCTCTTCTCCTTCTGGGACACCAATGATACATAGAGTCTTGTACTTTGTTTCATCTTTAAGTTCCCGGAGACATTGCTCATATTTTTTCATTCTTTTCTCCATCTGCTCCTTTGTGTGTAGGCTTTCAGGCATTTTGTTATCCAGTTCTTGAGTATTTTCTTCTGCCTCTTGAGATCTGCTGTTGTATGTTTCCATTGTGTCTTTCATCTCTTGTGTTGTGCCTGTGATTTCCATATATTCTACTGGTTGTTTTTTTGAACTTTCAGTTTCTGCCTTATATATGCCCAGTGTCTTCTTTACAGCATGTATCTCTTTTGTGAAAAATTCCTTAAACATTTTGAAGTGATTTAACATTAGTTGTTTAAATTCCTGTATCTCAGTGGAAGTGTACGTTTGTTCCTTTGACTGGGTCATAGCTTCGTTTTTCTTAGTGTAGGCTGTAGTTTTCTGTTGTCTAGGCATCTGACCTCCTAGGCCACCCCAATCAGGTTTTCCCAGATGAGAACAGGCCCAGGTCACAGAAGGAGGTAATGTTTCAGTATCTGGTTTCCCTGATAGCTTTTCTTAGCGGATTAAGACACCTGTGCTTTTCTGCCAGGCAGACGCACCTGTCAGCCTGTCAGAGCCTGTGTAAGAGGGTGTGGCCTGTGGCTCTCCTCCCCCAAGCCTTGGGGTCTGGTTCCAGAAAGACTGACAGATGGGCAGTAAAGCTGGGCCCCTCCCTTTCCTCTTGGGAAGCTATGCCCCCTCCTGCGGTGTCCTTTGCCTATCAATAAATTCTTTGTTTCTGTGACTCTGTTGATTAAAATGTTTTGATTTTAAGTCTCAGGCTGTCTTTACAGCAAAGAGCTGCGGGCTGATTAGGGCTGGGTGCGACTGTGGGCTGAGAAAGGTTCAGGTTTCCTCTACAGAGAGAGAAAGGTACAGAAAAGCTCCCAGGCTCACCTGTCAGCCAGAGATAGCACCCAATCCTCTGGGCTCCCGTCCTGAGACAGATATGTCCCCCGACTCTCCCAAGGTTAGTTGTCGCCAAAAGCCTCTGTCTGCTTGTTGAGCATTCGCTATCTGTATTGGGCCATTAACATTAAATCCCCAGTTGGAGCTGGGCTGAGAGAGTGCTGTTCTCTAGCACCGTGCAGCTTCCGTGAGGGAGGGGCTCCCGGCTCCCGGCTCCCGGCTCTCAGCTCTCAGCACTTGCCCACAGTTTTACTTATAGATTTTATGCTGTGATCTTGCACATTCCTCCCAGTTCAGGTTGGTGGGTGATGAGTGGACAGTCACGTTTGTCTCCCCGCTGTTATTCCAGGTTATTTCCTAGTTTTTTGGTCATTTATAAATTGTTCCAGGGGGGACTAACAGTCTTCCACTCCTCTCTATGCCACCATCTTAGACTTAGCTTGTGTGATGACTGAGGCTTGGGTCTGGGCAATGTGTTCAGCTTTTCTGGGCTGATGTACCTGATAGCAGGGGCTTGGTTGCTAGCACCTCTGTCAGGGTTACTATGGCATATCCTGAATGTTGATGTCCATGGTCCACAAAACTGCTCCCATCCAAGACAGACCACAAGAGTCTTGTGTTGATTTGATCCCCCCTTGAGCTCAAATTTTACTGGATGGGCAGTTGCAGCTCTTCCCTGAGTGTCAGATGACCACATCTCAGAGGCAACATGTTCTAATATGTGAGCTGGTACTGATTCTTTTTCAGGTTCTTCAGCTTGTAAAAGGGCAGCCTGCACATGCAGTCCTTTGTCTGGAGGCAATTGGGTGACTATTTTCCCAGCACAGGGAAAGTCTTGATTGCAAAGTCATCTTCACCCAGATGTGCCTCGTGTCTGTCTGCAGCACACACCTTCACCTGGACCCTCCAGTCTCGGTCCTCCAGGAAAATTCCTGGGCAGCTGCTAGTCACAGAGCCAAGGGGTCCAGGAGAGCCCCGCAGCCAAAGAGAAAAAGGTCAGGGCTGCACTAAAGGCAGTGGGAGGTCCCGTTGTGGTCACCAGGACAAGCTGCAGCTGTTGAGTGGAACCCGGGCCAGGGCAGACAGGCAGCCTGTCTGCCAGCTGGGGAGGGGTTGGAGAAGGCTTTGCAGGCCACACAGTGCAGGCGAGGCCGGGAGGCTAGCACTGCTGCACTACTGCTGCTGCTCGCATTCGAGGCCGAGGCCCGGGGGCCGCGATGGCCCAGAACCCAGGGGCATGAAGAGGCGCTGCTTCTCCTGCTAAATGATCCTCTCGTGCTCGTCCCACTTTGCTGCAGCTTAGCGTGCCACTCTGCCTCGTCCGCCTGGTACAGTCCAGTGGCCACTCCCATGGAACCGCCTGGGGTCTCGCGTACCAGGTCCGACAGTGGATGGCTCCACGGCGTTGACAGCAGCAGTTCCACTGGTTTGAAGGTGCAGAAGGGGCAAGCTTCTGGAGAGGGTGCTGGGGAAGGAGGTGATCAGCACTTAGCAGCTGCCCGCCACCTCCGGACTGTCACTGTTGTGCCATTGAGGTGTTTGCTCCCGCCTCCCGACGTCTATTGCCGCACACGGAACTTCGGAAACCTGCTATTTTGACTGTATCAAGAGTAGACTGAGGCAAATGAGGTGTGGAGAATGCAGAGCTTAGAGAATAATTAGTGATGGATAAGTAGAAAACTACACAAACAGAAAAATAAGACAATTATTAACTCCAGGAAAAATTAAAAGTTGTAGAAGATAGTATTTTGCATCACTTGGTTGATATAGTCATAATAAAGTAAATAAAAAATGATCTAAACAAAATTATGCTATAACTACACTGGGAGGATGGGAGATGGAATATTTGAGGGGTGGGAACTAGGGTAAAATTGGGCTGATCCTTTTTCCTATGGTGGGAATGGATAACGCATACACCTAAAAAAAAAAATCAGTAACTAGCTGTATAACTTTGTTATGTAGAAATGTGGCAAAAAATACAAAAAAGAAACAGCTAAAGAATTGAAAATAGTTGCCTATATAAGAGGTATGATACAGATATGGAAGATGCTTTCAGAATAAGCCTTGTAGAATTATTTGATTATTAAAAATATATGCATGCATATGTTTGATATATATGAAACTAAATTTTAAAAAGGCCTCCTTTTACTCTAGCCATGATATGTACCATACTTCAGAAAGAGGAAGAGGAAGGAAGGAAGGAAAGAAGGAAGGAAGGGAGGGAGGGAGGAAGGAAGGAAGGGAGGGAGGAAGGAAGGGAGGGAGGAAGGAAGGAAGGGGGAAGGGGGGAAGAGAGTGGGGAGAAAGAAAGAAAGAGAGAGAGAGAGAGAGAGAGGGAGGGAGGGAGGGAGGGAGGGAGAGAGGGGGGGGGAGAAAGAAAGAAAGAAAGAAAGAAAGAAAGAAAGAAAGAAAGAAAGAAAGAAAGGGTATCATTCTCTCTGATTCCTTCATTCTTTTCTTCTATCTTCTTTTTTGTTTTCCTCTCTCTCTCTTTCTAGATTTTTGGCCTTCTATTCCTCTCTTTTTTCTCAATCATTCTTTCCCAATTTTTCTTCATCTTTTTTCCTTTGTTCTCTTTGTCTCTCTTTCTGGCATAATGTTCAGCCAAATACGTTTATTATTTTTACTTATTATGTTTATTGAATATAATATTTCCTGTTCTTAGTGCTCAGTATTAAAAGCATGCATGGAATGTTCTTCCTCTCCCCCAACCAAAGCAATCTAAGCAGCAAATTCAGTTGTAAGTTACTTTTCATCAAGGTGGAGAAAATTTTCTTGCAAAGGCCCTCCTAGACTTGGAAATAAATGTCTGAGGCCACTGGGTCCAACCAGTCACCCAGTGTAGACCTCTCTGCAGCACTTATGTCCAAGCTCCAGTTAAACAATATAGGTGAGGGGAATTTTCAGTCACCAGCCAGGGCACCCAGGTACAGACAGCACATTTGTGAAAACCTCCTTAAGAGCAATAGTCAGATGCAGCCCCCTTCCCCATATGGTCAACACTCCCTTCCAATAGGAACAAGTTAGGGTGCCCACTGCCTAGACACCCCTGAAGATGGAGAAAGAGATTAAGTGAGAGGGAGGAGTGGCAACACACAAGATAAGATTTAACAAAGGTCTATGAAAACTGAAACTCTGAAAATTTATATATATATATATATATATATTTTTTTTTAGATGCTGGGGTGCTGGAATAGCTGGAAGGAGGAAAATGACATGGTGGAACTGCACCCTATAACATCCTTTGAAATTTGCTCTACAGCTACTCGTTGAATTGTGCTTTGAAGGTCTTCACCTTTCTGTATATACCCTATATTGCATAATAAGGAAAGAATTGAAACTGTGGAACTGTAACCCATAATAATTTTTGAAATTACCTGTATAAATGCTTGTTGAGCTGTACATCGAAAGTTAACACCTTTCTGTTATGTTATATTTTCTGTGTATGTTATATTTTACAATAATGGAAATAGCTGAAGTTGTGGAACTGTGACCCATGACATTCTTTGACATTTGCTCTCTAACTACTTGTTAAATTGTACTTTGAAAGTCATGATTGTTATGTATATATGTTAAAGTTCACAATAAAAATGCATTAAAAAAACTAGGAGAAAATCAAATAACCAAAAATATATAAAATATTATTGAAGGGCTGTTATGGTGACTTCAGTTACAGAGATTAAGAAACACTTACAAGGTGGGTCCAGAACAACTACCACTTTGTTTCCAGAAGGCAAAAATGATCTGTTGATCAGGCCATGCATAAGTGTAAACTCTGTGTTTCAAGTAGACTCCAGCAAAGACTTTAAAGTGTCGGTGTGCTGCATGAGGGTGTCTAAAAGAGGCCCACATGAAGCACCAATTCTTCCAGACTAGAAAATCCTAGCAAGGAAGCCAATTTGGCAGGTGAAATCACTGCCCTCCCCACTACGTGGGATCAGACACCCAGGGGAGTTAATCCCCCTGGCAATGTGGAATATGCCTCCTGGAGAGGAATCTAGACCCAGCATCGTGGGATGGAGAACATCTTCTTGACCAAAAGGGGGATATGAAAGGAAATGAAATAAACTTCAGTGGCAGAGAGATTCCAAAAGGAGCCAAGAGGTCACTCTGGTGGGCACTCTTATGCACAATATAGACAACACTTTTTAAGTTCTAATGAGTTGGAATAGCTAGCAGTAAATACCTGAAACTATCAAACTACAACGCAGAACCCAGGAATCTTGAAGACAATTGTATAAAAATACAGCTTATGAGGGGTGACAATGTGATTGGGAAAGCCATATGGACCACATTCCCCTTTGTCCAGTGTATGGATGGCTGAGTAGAAAAATGGGGGGGGGGGCACCCAGTGTTCTTTTTTATTTTACTTGTTCTTTTTTACTTTAATTTTTATTCCTAGTATTTTTGTGTATGTGGCAATGAAAACGTCAAAAATTAATTTTGGTGATGAACGCACAACTATATAATGGTACTGTGAACAATTGAATGTATGCTTTGTATGACTGCATGGTATGTGAATATATCTCAATAAAAATGAATTAAAAAAAAATCCCAGCAAGGAACTTCTGAGGGCATGGCAGTTGTGGCAATCCTTTTATAAATTTATATCATGAGTATTAAACAGTTCAACAATAAAAACTCTTATTAGTCTAAAAAAAGAACAAGAGTTTCTGTATGTTGAATGGAAGTCAGTCTTTCTCTTTATGATAGTCCAGAGAAAGGCTAACCCATTGCCCTGTGTTAATCCTTGATATATCTGAAAACAAAAATCATACCCCTAGAGTGATTTCTTCTCTGGGTTAAGCATTGCCATTTTCTAAGGGGTTCTATGGTCACCTCTGGGCACACCCTCTAATTTGTGACTAAATTTTTCAGTCAGAGGCACATAGAACTGAACATAGTTCACAGATGTGATCTCATCAATGAAGAATTCACCTCCAGTTTTCCTGTCACCATGCTTCTATTAATGTAGCCTAAGTTTTGAAATATCTTTTCTCCCCAACTCTTGCTAGCTTACATCAACCTGAAAGTCATCTAAAACATTAGGTCTTTCTCATACGTGCCCCTGAAAAGTCTGGTGCCCAATATCCTGTACTTCGGCAGGTGGATTTTTCTATTATTGGTGCCTGTTTTACATTTATCTCACTAAATCTCCTCTTATGAGTTTGGCCTGAAGTCTCGCCTATTTTGAAAAGTTTCTTATGATTCATTTGAATGAAAATTTTTGGCTACCAATTATAAGTTGGTCACATCAAACTTATTTCATCATCCTATTCCCAAAACAATTTTAAATCATCTCAGTGCCAAGATAGAACTTGTGCCAGTTTAGATATATTATGCCCCACAAGAAAAAGCCATGATCTTTTAATCCAATCTTGTGGGATATTTGGATTAGGTTGTTTCCATGGAGATGTGATTCACCCAACTGTAGGTGATAATTCTGATTGGATTATTTTCATGGAGGTGCGGCCCCACCCATTCAGCCTGGGTCTTGATTAGTTTACTGGAGCCCTATGAGAGCTCAGCCAGAAGGAGCTCGGTACTGCAGCTGAGAGAGACATTTTGGAGACAACCATTGAAAGCAGACTTTTGCTGATGCTAGCCCAGAGTTTGCTCAGAAGAAGCTAAGAGAGGACAGAATGCCCCCAAGAGCAACATTTTGGAGAATGCCATTTTGAAACCAGAACCCCAGATCAGATGTCAGCCATGTGCCTTCTGAGCTAACATAGATTTTCTGGACACCCATGGTCTTTTTCTAGTGAAGGTATACTCATGTTTATGCCTTGGTTTGGACACTTTTATGGCTGTAGAACTGTAGATTTGTAACCAAATAAACCCCCTTTATAAAAGCCAACCTATTTCTGGTATTTTGCCTAATGGCAGCATTAGCAAACCAGAACAGAGCCCCTTGCAGGTTGTTATTATACAGCACATCTTGGGTACCCTGGACCATTGAGTTTGACAATACAAGGTGCTCCAGGGAAACCCTGCTCTTGGGTCTCTGGCTGTGCATATGACAGGGTCATCTGGTTTACTGCCTACAACCCTGCACCACAGTCAGAAAACCTGGCCCGTCTCATGCATTCCATCATCCCCACACCTTTTGGGACATGATTGAGAATGCACCAGACACCCTGCGGTGCAGCAGATGGTCGGCTGGATCCCATGATGGGTGAAGGAGCAGGGAGCTCCACAAGGCACAGGATCTTGTTCCCACCATCTTGGACTCAGAGGCAGCTGCCAGCAGCCGGACACTAGAGAAACAGCCATATCCTGATTAATATTCCATTTGTCAGGGGTTGTCAACTCTGAAAAATAAGAACAACTACTAACATTTGTAAAGTGTTTTAGAGTTTTCAAAGTGCCTTCTCCTCATAAGAACCTTTGAGGTGGGAAAGCCTGGAAGCAGTTACCCAATTTTACAGACAAAGAGGCCACGTACTTGCCCATGTTCGTGCAGCTTGTGAGGGGTGGACTGGGGGTCAGGACTGGGCTCCCTGGCTGGAAATCCCGTCCTCTCTCCTTGATACACAGGGCATCTCTGAGTTTACCATCCATGTAACTAACAAGTCGCTGTTGGTTTATCACCTACTCTATGCCTTGATGCTATAAGGGGACACACAAGAGTATAACATAACTTCTGACCTCAGTAAGCTCAGAGCAAACTAAAGCACTTAATCTGAGCACCTGAGCAGGCAGAGCAACCCCTGAGCACAATGACCATCTAGAGGAAAGGAGGCCCCATCAGTGGAGAAGGCTTTAGGGCAGAGCCAGGATTTGAAGAATCAGTTTTGTGGGGGAGACTGGGAAGGTAGGGTGGAGCAGGGCAAGGATGGGGCAAAACCTCAGTAGATGGGTGTGGGTGGGCAGGGGTGAGAAGGTACTGACCTAAGTACAGAGAGAAGAGGGTGTGGGGATTGAGGTGGAAGAACACAGGATGGGGAGGGTGAGCAGTGCAGTGGGCAGCTATTGGTCTTGAGCAGGGAAGTGGCTTGGAGAAACCTATGGTTAAGGAATTTGGTACATTCACACTTATGGGCTGTGCTGCCTGCACCTCAGGAAGGTGATAGGTAGGATTGTCTTACCGTCCTTTCAGAATGAATGACTCCTTTCTCACACTCTGATAGCATGCAACACCTTCCACTGTCTGACACACAGGATAGTAAGTCTTATTTTTCTCTAACATTGTTTGAAAATGTAAACAAGTCTTTTTACTACCTCAGCTCGGGATTTCCTTAAACACATCCTGTGGGACACTAGCCCTGTTCTCTGTGCTCAATTAAGAATGGAGAAGACTTGATACTATATTCCCCTTTTGAGGCATCACCATGCTCAATATATCATTCTAAAGGCTCTGGTAAGACCTGCTGTAAGGGCATATCTTTTGCTTTGACCAGAGAAACCCGGGAATATCTCATGGAGCAAGTGGGCTTTCGATCACTGCCTTATCCCATCCAGTTCTCACAACTTCCCTGTGATATGGAGCTATGATCCTTATGTCTAATGAGAACACTGAGAATAAAAATTTAGTAATTTACCCAAGGACATGTGTGCCAGTTTTGATGGGTTATGTCCCCCAGAAGACCATTCATTATCTTTGATGCAATCTTGTGTGGGCAGATGTATTAATGTTGATTAGATTATAATTCTTTGATTGAGTGTTTCTATGGAGATGAAACCCACCCAACTGTTAGATGGTAACTCTTGATTGCATAATTTCCATGGAGGTGCGGCCTCACCCATTCAGCATGGGCCTTGATTAGTTTACTGGAGCACTACATAAGCTCAGACAGAAGAAGTGAGCTTGCTACAGCTAAGAGGGACACTTTGAAGAATGCATAGGAGCTGAGAGAGGAACTGTAGATGAGAGAGTTTGAAGACAGCCGTTGAAAGGAGACTTTTGCTCTGGAGAAGCTAAGAGAAGAAAAATGCCCCAAGAGCAACTAAGAGTGACATTTTTGAGGAACTGCAGCCTGGAAAGGAACGTCCTGGGAGAAAGCCATTTTGAAACCAGAACTCTGGAGCAGACACCAGCCACATGCCTTCCCAGCTATCAGAGGTTTTCCAGACACCATTGACCATCCTCCAGTGAAGGTACCCAAATGTTGGTGACTTACCTTGGACACTTTATGGCCTTAAGAATGTAACTTTGTAACCAAATAAACCCCCTTTATAAAAGCCAATCCATTTCTGGTGTTTTGTGAAAAGGCAGCATTAGCAAATTGGAACAACACGCAACCAGGAATGGTCAGGTGAAAGTCCAGAACTTAAGACTATAAATCTAAGGCTTTGCTGGTAATTCAGCCTTACAATGGCATACGTGGTTTGTATATTCCTTGGCTTGTGGCTGTATCACATCAATCTCTGTCTCCATTTTCATGTGCCCTTCTCCGGCTCCGTGTGTCTCTCCTCTGTGTCTCTCTCATACAGATACATGAGGCTCCATTTAGGGCCCACCTGGATGATCTGGGACAAGTTCCTTCAATCAAGATCCTTAACTTAATTACATCTGCAAAGATCCTTTTATTTATTTTTTCCAGAATAGGAAACATTCACAGGTTCTGGGGATTAGGATGCAGACACATCTTTTTGGGGGCCCCTATTGAGTCACTACAGGGGATAAAAATGTAGAAATAAATAAATACATTAATAAAATGTAAGTTTGGCTCTCTGTGTTCCCTGGGAGAAGAGGGAGGCACATAAGAAGAGCCGTGACTTGGCTTCCCACTGTGCTCAATAGAATCCAGGTCCTCCCTTGTGGTCTGGTCCCAGCCTGTCTTCTGGTTTTATCTCTTGGTGTGCTGGGTTCTCTGTGTTATAGCCACCCCAGGCTTCTTTCTGCTACCCCAGCATACCCGGTTTGTTTCCAGACTGAAGCCTAAAATCTGCTGTTCCCTCTGTCTGGAATGCTTCATCCCCAGATCTTCCCATGACAAATATTTTTTGAGTACTTGCTGTGTTTAGTGTATATCACAATAGCTAGAAGGAAATACCTGAAACTGTTGAACTGCAACCCAGTAGCCTTGATTCTTGAAGATGAGTGTTTAACTATGTAGCTTAATACTTTGTGACTGTGTGATTGTAGAAAACCTTATGGCTCTACTCCCTCTATCCAGTATATGGAAAGATGGGTAGAAAAATGGGGACAAAAAATAAATGAATAATGGGAGGGGGAGTGGAAGGAATTGGTTGTTTTGAGTGTTCTTTTTCACTTTTATTAATTTTGGGGGGGAGTAATGAAAACACTAAAAAAATTGACTGCAGTGATGAACATATGTGATGAACATCACACATATGATGATGTGTGAACAACTGATTGCAAACTTTGGATGACTGTATATAGGTGAACATACCTCAATAAAATTGCAAGGAAAACAAAAAATGAAGCTTCATGTGGGAGCTGCATGCCAAGGACAGCGAGGAAGCTCAGTCACTGAAGATGACTAAGACATTTCTGTGTCAGCTGTGGTTTGGCAGCTGCACTGTGGGGAGAGCTGAGCCTTGGCAGTTAGTTCTCATATAAGGTCTGAGCCTGAACTCTTGAGGCTGAATTTTTAACCCACAAACAGGAACATATTAATGAACATGCCTTCAGATTTCTGTCCTTGGGAAGCCATCCATGTAAACTGGCCATGCCGCTGCAGCTCAAAACATTTTTGGAATTTCCCTGATGCCTCTTCCCCCTACCACCACCCCAAGTTGGATTTAATTGCCCCCTTAACGCTTTGACTAGATAACCTTTTTAAAACTTAACTGGTTATGCTTAGATGCACAGTGATGTGTAGAGGTGGCTGTCTCTCCCCTGGATTGCACTCTCCCGGAGGGCAGCAAACTTGTCCTATTCCTGCGTTCCCAGGCCCCTGTACAATGCAGTGCAGTGCAGATGGTTTCGTTGCTGGGTCGGGTTGAACCTGACTTTGCAAAGCTCCTTCAGAGCCCCTGGGGCATCTTTCTAAATATCCCGTGTGGCCATTCTGTGTCTTCTGGGCAGTGGATTTGACTTCAGGAAAGTACGTAACGTAATTTTAAGCCAAGTTTGGTGAATGCCAGTTTGGCCCCATAAATAAGTTACGAGACTGGTTTTCTTGCATGCTTTGTAAGCAGGATGTAGATGCTACTCCCCCAAGAAGCTTTCTTCCAAGTATTTTGAACAAGGCCAGTGCCTCAAGGGTAGAAGCAGATTCTCGGGAACAAGGCTCACTTCAGGCTCTTTGCCGGGCGAGCGTTCCTGCACGGAGCTGTAATGCCGCAGAATGACCACAAGAGGGGGGGCGTGTTCCGGGTGCCACAGAAAGAGCCCTGGCAGCCGCAATTACTCGAAGAACTTTTAATAAAGACCCGCGGCCAGAGTAGCTGTAGTTCACGTCTCACTCAGTACCTAGCAGAGTCGCTGAGGCTTCCACAGAACATCTCCTGAAGGCTTCTGCAGCCGCCCTACTCCCAGGCTGCGAGCGCCCACATGGCTGCCCCCGGGGCACAAGGCTGAGTCTTGCCTCCTGACCTGATCCTGCTGGCGAAGTGACCCTTGTGGTCCTGCCCCAAGACAAGTCACTGGTAGCCCCTGCAGCCACTTTCTATGACTCCATCTGGACTAGGCTGGCTGTGAAGACAAGCTCTGAGGGGCTGGTTACCTTTGCCTGGGTGCGGCTGCAGCAATTCTCTCACCACCATGGCTAACGCCGGGAACTAAGGGGACCGCTCTGCCGCCTCAGCACGGGGGTGCTCAGGTGAGTCTTGGTGTAACTTTCTCCCAGCACCTGGTCATGGTGTCCTAAAGTCAGCCAGAAGGGACGGGAGAGCAGCGCTGGGATGGAGCAGAGCTCTGCATTTGGGCATCCCCAGGTTGCAGAGAGTGGAGGTGTCTGCTCCAGGTGGAAATTTCCAGTTGTCTGACCCTCCTGGGCAGCAGGGGTCATTTGGGGTGTTAGAGGGAAGCCGTTTCCCCAGTGGCAACACTCTGCCTGGCTCATGTCATAGCTCAAGAGTCTATTCAGAGAACAGACGGTACAGGTGACAGGCTGACGTTGGACCTGCCCCCTGTACATAGGTTGTGTGTGTCTGTGTGTGTGTGTGTGTGTGTGTGTGTGTGTGTCCAGCAGTGGAACATATGAAGGGAGAGGTTATTTATAAAACATTTACACCTCTCCAGCTTTGGGCTAACTAAGTACAGTTAGAAAGGGAAAGGGTTTAAAACATCCTTAGTGATTCTACTTCTGGATAGAGCAATATTCATGGTGATTTTTACTGGTTTTGATAAATTTAAAACTAGGAGATCCAAGGAAAAGCTGCAAGCCCTTCAGAGTTAGATGCTGGAACCCAGAGAAACTGTTTTTGAAGCAGCAAGGCTTGTGCCACCTCCTCGGCAGGAAGAATTGATTGAAGCCTCCTGATGCCCAGGGTGGGATTTCCAGGGCCTGAGTTCAGATTTAGCTTGGGGCTGAATTCATGATTGCCTTTCCCAAAGGGAACCCAGGCAGCATTGGTTTCTGGGACTGACTGGGCAAGAGGGAGGTCTTAGGGACATAGGAGACCACCCTCCACCCCTTGGCTGCTTGGCAGTGTCCGAAGATGCTGTAGGATCTGGTTCTCACCCAGTGCTGCCACCAACCCCCAGTGTGCCTTTGTTCATAAAAGCTGTTTAGCTCAGGTGAGGCTCACGCGAACCCTGGGTGGTTGGCAGGTGTTACTCTTCCCATCTTAGAGGTGATGAAGCTGAGGCTGAATGAGATAAGCTGACTGGGCCAGGTTTTCTAGCTTACAAGTGGTGGAGGCAGGGGACGAACCAGTGCCTCTGCTCTCCCCACTCCGTATGTGCCTGCATGGAAATTCCTGGGGTGGGCAATGGATCACTAAGGGCTCTGTCAGCTCTAACATGTAGTGTCTAGAAGTAGATCTCTGGTGTCTAACCTGCCCTTCTAAGGGCCTCAGATGAAATTGCCTAGGAGGAATCAAGACACCCCTAAGAGGTCAGTAGAGTGTTCTCTCCCTGTTGACGGAAACGGCCCACTCTTGGACTTGAAACATCCAAGCACAGGTCACGCAGGCTTTGCCAGCAGGTGGCCTGGACATCCACGGCATTAGCCCCTTCCCCTTGAGCTCTGTGAGCCTCTCCTTGGCCCCCCAGCTCCCACCTGTGGGAGTAGGCTGGGCAGGCTCTCCGAGATGCGACCCCCTTCACTTCCAGGTGCTGGACCCTTGGGGTGGCCGCTGAAAGGGCCTGCCACCTGCTTCCTGGGCAAAGCAACTGTGGCAGAAGCCAGTGCCCCGTGTGGGAAGCCCCCTGCCTGCTGTCTAGTCCTTTCTGACATCACTTGGTTCTTGCCTCTTTGGGCCTCAGTTGGCTTAGCTTTAAAATGGGACTGATGTCACCTGCCTGCCTCCCTCATGTTGCCACCAAGGAACTGTGAGGTCTGCAGGACAGCGGTCTGTAAATTGTGAGGTGCCAGCATGGTTAGTTGTGCCCTGCCTGAGAGCACAAACTTGGCCCAAAGGCTTATAAGACCAACGATCCAAGGGCCCAAATTCCTGCCCCCATTCCCCCAAGAAAGAAAAACAACCCAAAATAAAACCCAGGGCAGACAGAAAGTTCTTATATTTCATTCCCAAGTAGCAAACATTAGCTGAATTGGCTGAGCATTTCCAAACCCATCTTCTTCACAGCTGGCCTCCTGCTCAGCCCTGAGCCCCTCTCCCCACCAGACTCCCCTGGGCTCCTGCTCTGAGCAGCTCAGGGGTGGGGAGGGGAGGGCGAGCAGGGGCAGCCTTACAGACAGATTCCAGAGAGCAAGTCACGCCTTCCAGCCTTGGTCCAGAAGCTGATCAAAAGATGATGAAGCAGGTGGAAATGAAGAGGGGCTCAGCCCCACCCCAGCCTGTCTCCTCCCCTCCCCTCCCAGCATGGCTGCGCCCCCCATCGGCTCCTGTAACCTCTGGGCAGCAGAAGCTGTTGCCTTTGGCAGAGAGTGGAGTATCCCATAAAGAGACACTCTCCTCCTGCTTCCCAGCTCTGGAGGAGAGAAGGCAGAGGGAGGGTGCCAAACAGTGCTCGTTAAACGAGGGAGGGGCCCTCGAAGCTTGACAGCAGTGGAGCTGCTCAGGGGCCCACCAGGAGGGTGGAGGACTTGGATGGAGGGACAGATTATTAGGAGAATAGCAAACTGTTCACACGTGGCCAGGACACCACAAACGCAGGACAGAGAAGCAGGATGGGAGCTGTCTAGGGACTTTGGGGAACCTCTGGGGCAGAGCTGGGGAACCCCTCTGCTCTCCTATGGCAGAGACTGGGAACGCCAGGATTGTGTGTGAGAGCATGTGACTGTGTGAGCGTGTGTGTGTATGAGTGCATATGTGTGCACACATACTTGTGTGCAGGGGATGTGGAGTCTCATTATTTGAAGAGACTAGATCCTTCAAGGATTATTGGAAGGACAGTTGTACAGCAACTGGTCACTCTGACATCTTCTCAGCCCTGAAGTCAGATGTCTCTAGTGACAAACGTCAACCATGAAATAGGAAGACTCATGTTTCGCTCTGCGCAGCACAGCAGTGTGACCAGCCCCTCCTTCATCAGCCATCTTTTGAAACGGTGATGAGGTGTCTTTTCCCACCTGCCTCTGACTGATCCATTCCATCAAAGGCCGTTATTCCCCCACTGCCCGGCAGTGTGTGGCGCTCCCTGTCCTGGGCTCTGGTTCCGCTGGGTGTAGTTTGCTCCAGTGCTGCTGGGCCTGGGACCCTCCTCCTGGAGGCTTTCATCTTCCAAATAATTCATTTTTTAAAAATGGATTTCTTTTTCCTTTTTTTTTTTTTTTTTTTTTTGGTGAATATCATCCAAAGAGTTAAAAAGCATCAGACCTGAAGGTCAAGATCAATGAAAGGCTGGAACTGAGATGAAAATGAGAGAGATTTGTAAAATCGCTAAGGATAGATGTAAGAAAAAGAATATCAAGTATTTTCTGTAAATAAATACTTTGTAATTTGGCTTGAAAATTTGATTTTGCTTATTACACAAATAATGCAAGCTCATCGTAGAAAAATCAGAATATCCAGCAAACTGAAAGAAGTATAAAGCCCCACAGTCCCCTCTGGCCTGTAGAAAATGTCTCATCCAGAGCAACCCATAATGTTGCCAAGTCCAGCCATCCTGGTCCATTGATACGTGTGTGTGTACATTACAAACTGGTGTAAGATTGTGCACACTGTTTCATAAATGGCTTTTAAATTTGAAATAGCATAGCATCTTCCCAAGTCAGTCAAACATGATTTTAATGGCTCCCTAGGGCAGACCCAGAGCCAGCCTAGGAGCCTCAGGCCGAGTGCCCCAGCCTTCACCCAGCCTGGGGCTGTGCAGCCCCGGAGCATCTGGGGGGCATCCCCGCAAGGCCACCAGCCCCCCAGCCTCAGGGGACTCATCTCCCCTGATGAGTCCTTGCCGTGCTCCCCACTGGCCAAGCTCTTCTAATAATGCAATGCAAGGGCCTGGGAACAGCAGCATTGGCTGGTGGTATTTGTATCCCTAGGCCCCCCTTTGTGCTTAGTTCCCCTCCTTTCCAGCACAGGGCAGAAGCTCAGCCCTCTCTGACCTTCCCAGCGAAACTGCTCTGCAGTCCCCACCAGCATGGCCCACAGGGTTCTGGCCAACTCCCCAAGAAGTGCGCTCAGGGCTCCAGCCCCACCCAAGAGGTAGTGAAAGGAGGGGGATGGTTCACACAATCAGGAAGGTGCAAAGGGCCTTCCCAAGCACTGAGAAAGTCAGGGGGGGGTGGTGGTGAGTGTGGGGCCCTGAGGACTTGGCAGAGGGCACTTCATTCCTGTTGATGAGAAGAGGGTCCCAGGATTGGGGTCTGGGGGAAGGGCATGCTGTTCTCTCTGTTAGCTTTGGTTTCCACCCATCATGTATTCTCTTCATGTCTCCCCTGCCTGCTTCCTTCCTCTCTGTCCTCTTGCAGTCTCTGCTGCAGGACATGATGGAGAACAAGGCCATGTACCTGCACACGGTGAGTGACCGGGAGACTGGCTCCATCTTCGAGGAGCCCTTTGACGGCAGGAGCCTTTCCAAGCTGAACCTGTGTGAGGATGGTGAGTTCCTCGGGGCCCCCCTCCTGACTCTGGCATTGCCCCAGGGCACCGGTGACCTCCCTGTCTGCTGCTGCTGTTTGAACTTCATACTTTGAAAGGTCTTTTCCATGTGTTACCCCATTCACTCATCTTGTGAGATCAGCAAGATGGGTGCCCATTTTATAGATGAGCTAGTTGAGGCCAAGAAAAGCATTTGGGATCACATAGCTGGTCAGCCATGGAGACCTTCCAGCACTGAGTCTTCTGATGCCTGGCACAGTACTTTTGCCTCAACAGTATCCTCTATTATGAGCAAGTGAGGCTCAGGTCAGACAAGAGCTGTCCCAATCAGCCCAGACCCTCTCTGGCGAGGAGTTCTCCAATCCAATTTCCAAGGTGTTTGCAATTTCCAATGTGCTCATCCTCCCCCTGGGTCCCAGGCCCCAGGTCATGCCACACAGGAAGGGGTTACCCATTCTAGTGAGTCAGTGACTCACTGTGTCTTTGGTGGCTGGTTCGTTGCTAAAACTCTGGGGAATTCATCTGATGCAGCTTCCTCCAAAGGGGCCTATAGGATGTTGCCAACAATCTGACTCCTCTGCAGCCAGCACAGACTTGGACATTTAGTAGGTGCTTAGTAAATGCTTGCTGCATGGATGACCATACTCCTCTTTGCAGTGAATGTGCAAGAGAGCGTCATCCCCATTGCAAGGGTGAACCCAGTGAAGTTTAGAGAAGGGCCTAGTAGAGACTGAAGGCCAATTGGATAGCAATGGCCTTTGCCAAGCTTTCTCTCAAGCACCAGAGCTTGCTTTACTCCCAACTGTGGAGGAACTAACTGCCTTTGCCCTGAAATTACTCAAGCAGAGTAATGGCTCCCCCCCCCAGAGTGCAGCCCATCTTCTCTCCCACTGAGCTGAGTGTGGGAAGGGAAATGGGCAGCTCAGAAAGGCAGGGGAGGGGAAGACCAAGGCCCACTTACCCCTGCTCTGCCCCACTCAACCCTCCATCGTTACAGCTTTCCCTCTGGATTCTGGTCAACAAACTGGTTTCACGAGCCCACAAAATGTCAGTTTAGATGCCAGGGATGCTCTAAAGAGGAGTTAGACCAGCCCCTGTCCTCCAAGGGCTTACAGTCCCAGTGGAAGGGATGCCATGTGTACAACTAACCATAATATAGCATAGAAAAGTGTGCAACTATTGAAGTAAAGCAGGGAAAAGGCATTCTGGAAAAGACCTTGAAGACTGAGTCAGATTTTGCTAGGAGAAGATCTGGGGAAAGGAACTCCAGGCTGAGTTACAGCCAGCAGGACAATGTTTCCTTGGGCCAACGGGCACTTGGGAAGAGAGGAAGGGCCCCAGGGGGGAGCTGGTCTCTGGGCCCTGCTCAGCTCTCCCCCAGGCAGAAGAGGTAAAACTGACTTCCCACACCCACTTCCCCACTGGCACATTAATAAAGAGGCTTGGTTAGCAAGAATAAACTGGGGTACAGCACAGGAGGGTGATTCCAAGGCCACCAGGGCCAGCCCGGGGTGCCAGCGGGGAGGGGCAGGGCAGGCCCCAGGAGTGAGGAGGGCTTGGACTGGAAGTGGTCACCAGGATGTCATACCCCCTTCCCCTTCCCTACCCCCACTCTCCCCTTGATTGAACTGACCTCAGAAAGGGAAAGATCATTTTGACCAAAATGTCTGAAAAATAGTAGTAGCCCCAGACACTGTGCTTTCTCAACTCCCCAGCTGTGGGGGACAGTCTTAGTTTGCCAGGCTGCTATGGCAGATACCACACAGTGGGTTGGCTTCAACAGTAAGCATTTATTGGCCCACAGTTTGAGGCTAGAAGAAGTCCAAAATCAAGATGTTGTTGACACTTGCTTTCTCTGGGCGTCTGTAGAGTCTCGGTGCTGGCTGCCCGCAATCTTGGGGTTCTTTGGCTTGTATCTCTGTCTCCTGGCCCATGGCGATGTCCTCTCCTTGCATCTACTCTTCCGGTTTCTGCTGACTTCTGGCTTCTCCTTGTGGCCTTCTCCAACTTCTGGCTTCCAGTTTCTTCTCTATATATGGCCTCCAGTGATACAGATCAAGGCCCAGCCTGATTCATTTGGGCCACACCTTAACTAAAAATATTATCTTCAAGAGGACCTGTTCTCAGTGGGTTCACAGGAATGCGGATTAAGATCCAGAACATGTCTATTTTGGGGTACATAATTCAGTCTCAGAGGGTAGGTGGAGCCAGGCAAAAGTGTGTCCTGTGAAGTGGGGTGTACCTGAGGCCCAGCACCCAGCGAGAGGCACCCAGCGGGGGTTGGAAGGTGTGATCTCACCTGGGCTCCACCACAGTGAGGCTTGTGGGTCCTCACCTGCAAAATAGGGGACGAGGGAGGGGTTTCCAAGGCCCATCGGTAAACAGACCTGAAAAAACAGACCTGGTCATTGCCTCAGGGGTGTGGCCCTTTCAAAACCCAAGTCAGAACAGAACCCTGTGCAAAGCCCAGCGATGGCCCCTATCTCACGGGAAGGAAGAACCCAGGCCCTGCAGAGCTCCCCTTAGGAGTTTCCACGGCCTCCCTGCTGCCCCTGCCAGCACGCTCACGTCAGGCTCTCTGCTCTGCTCCATCTACTCTGTTCTCATACCTGCTTGAACACCCTCACCGCCTTCCAGTCTCTGCTCGAATCCTGCGCTCTCTGTGAGGCCTTTCTGTCCAACTTATTTATTCTGCAGTTGAGCCCCTCATCCTTGCATCCCCCTTTCTCTGCTTCTTTTTCCTTTTTTCCATACTCCCCCATAACACGATTCAGTCTGTTCATTTATTGTGTTTATTGTCTGCTGTCTGTCACCCATGGTGAGGATGTAGGTGGACAAGGGCAGGTTTCCCTGTTTTGTTCACTGATGTCCCCCAAGCCCAGCACGTAGCAGGAGCTCACAGAGGGCTCATTGAATGAATGAACAAACACAGGGGTCCTTGAAATCGAAAGGTGGTAAAACAGATACATTCTAAACCTAATTTCCAAATGTGCTGGATCTCCCACCCTCGATTCCCGGCTGCCAGGTGCCAGGAGGAGGCATGAGGAAACCAGGAAGACTGGGGTGTTGAGACAAAACCAGCAACTTAAAAGCTTGTGGATTTGTGGTTTGACATTTTCTTTCTGTTTCATATCTAAGAGGAAAATGGTGAGCTCTGAATTAGGGAAATCCAAGCCAGATTCGATCTGCTTCCCCAGGATTTCGCTTCTTCTTTGATGCCCCTCACAGGAGAGTCTATCAGGAGGGAAAGGAAGGGCTGAGGCTGGGCAGGGGGAGTGAGAGGAAAGAAGAGGGCTGAGAAGAGATGGGAAAGGAAGGGAGTCCCCGAGCACCACGAACCAGAGTCAAAGCCAGACCATGGGCCTTTAGTGAATTAAAACAGCAAAGGGTTGGGCCTTGTAGGAGCTTGTAGTCCCTTACAAGATTTCCCTGTTGCATGTAGGGAAGTGGGGAGAAGGAGGGCAGGAGAGGAAGTGCTTTTTTGTTCAAGGCTGGCCCTGGGGATGTTGGGATTAATGGGAGTAAAGTAGCAAAAGTGACACCCAGATATTAAAGTATGAATTAGACCTTAATGCTGGTGGGATATTAAAGAACTTGGGGTCTAAGCACTTTACTTTAGAGGGCATGCCCTGACAAGTCCCTGTCTAACCAACCTGGATTTCCAGCCTCATATCTCACCTCCTCACCCCCATCACCCCCAGCAAGGATCTGTAGGGGGCTGTCTGTGCTTTCCTGCTTCAGTGCCCTTTCACCCTCCTTCTGGGACATTTCCCATCCTCCCCACCCCATGTGCTCTACCTGTTCTGGTTTGGCAGAGCTGCCAGAATGCAATGTACCAGAAATGGGTTGGCTTTTGCAAGGAGGGTTTATTCACAAATTTACATGAAAATGTCATGATTAAGGCAGCAGGACTATATCTTCTCTAAAGAAAGGCTGATGGCATCTGGGGTTCCTCTGTCACATGGGAAGGCACACAGCAGGCTCTGCTGCACGTTCTCTCCCAAGTTTAGCTTCTGATTTCAGTGGCTTTCAAAAA
>PVKY010003763.1:0-20788 GCA_004027775.1 Bradypus variegatus
TAATAACTGTAAATATAGACATGTTATCAAATCTGAGAGTATAATGCCATATCTGTACATATTGGATGATTTAGAAGAATATATTGGTCTTAATCAAATGCTTAAGGTGTTACCATCTGTATAAATGTATCTTAATAAGATGATGTGATTTTCTTGCAGTTTACAAATGCTGTTGTGTGTTGGGTTCTTCCCATGTGAAGGCACTGCACTGGGCAGGGGGATGTCTGAGGTGCACCTGGCATGGGCCTGCCCTTACGAAAGCTGCCGTCTAGTAGAAAGGCTAAGCATGCTCATAAGTAAAGAAGAAAGTAATTGTACTCAGCAGCACAAGTAAAGTGCTGTAGAAACTCCAGGAAAGAGAAGTTACTTTCAGTTGAGGCATATAAGGTAGAACTCAAGATACATTGTATATGAAAGAAAGCCTGAGTAATAGTGCCTTATGACTTAGAAGTTTACTTGTTCTCCGCCTCCTTCCCAGAAGGGGAGGTCTGGAAGGAGGAGGACGTATTCTGCAATTCTGCGGTGTCACAGAAACCCAGGTTCCTCGGTTCTCACTCCCTCTTCCTTGTACACACCGTGTGATTCCTGGAGTGCCGGCCATCACATCTCCATTCCATGTAGGAAGCAGGAGGGCAGAGGGAAAGGGGGCCGCCTGCCTTCTAGTTTGCCCCAGAAGATCCGCTCAGTAACCTTTATTTGCAGCTCATTGGCCAGAACAGTCTCATGGCCACCTGTAGTTCCAAGGAAGGCTGAGAAATGCCTTTTCTTACATTTTCATTCCCAGCCAGCGTAGGGTCCTGTTATTAAGGAAAAGAGAATAGCTGTTGGGCAGGCGGGCAGCAGTCTCAGCCGTGTGAGGAAACAGCAGAGGCATCCCGGAGGGGAGGAGAGGCAGTTGAGCCAGGCTTCCAGCGATGGCCGACGCTGGCTTCTGCGGGCGGATTGCTGGTCGTGAGCAGGACCGTGAATTAACCGCTGCAGCATAATCAGCACACTCACAACTCCTCACCGTCCCTCGTCAGTGAAGTGCTGTTACGAGGAAGGTGAGGCATGGGTAGCTAAAGTACCTTTTTCAAGGTCCCACAGATACTGAAAGGTAGAGTGAAGACTTGGGTAAATGAGGGTAAGCCTGGAATCCACGTCCCTGACGTCTCTGATACCACGGGGACAGTGACTGAGAGAAGGGCGCACCAGTCGGCAGCCCGGGGAGAGAGGGGCTGAAGGGGTACGGAGCAGCAGCAGCGCGTCCTGCTGGCTCGCCCGGGGGTGGGAGACGAGAAGTAAGAAAACAGAATTGGTGCGAGATTGTGGTGGGCCTCGAGCCATCCCTTCATTTAATTTGGGGTGTGTCGCTCTCATCTCAGCATCAGTGTGACAGCCCGCAGTGCCACTCGCCCGCACCTGTTTTCAGAGTTTGTATTGGGTGCCACCATGTAGATGTGGTGGGTGGGTTGATTGCCCACAGGATTGGTTCCAGACTCCAAGCCCCAAAGCCCTCGCCTTACTCCCAGTGCTGGGCTTCTGGGTATCTCCAGCCCCCCTCTAGGGCTCTGCGGGGTGGCCCCTTGAATCTCCCACGTCTCTCAGAAGAGGGTCTAGAGCCTGGAGCCAGTGTGGGGAAGTGTGGCCGTGGTCAGGGGGTGAGGTGTGGCAGCTGCCGGCGGGGTGGCTGCCTTTTCCACAGAAACCTGGCAGCAGAGGTGGGAGTGTGGGAGAGGAGCAGGCTCTGGGCAAGCTTTTCTTTTAGATGGGGGCAGTTTGAGGGCCAAAGGCAGTTTTCCAGGAAGGCACGTAATGACCTCTGGTCCCCTTACCACATACCATCAAGATGGTTACACGTTTCCTGTTTGTTTTTTTACTGTTTCAAACTAATGTCTCCAGATTTTGGTCTTCATAATGTTTTGTCTTCTCTAAAACTCCCTAAATGTTGTCCAGGTGTTAAATAATCTAATGGGTATCATAAAAAGATAAGGGGTATCATTAAAGACATCACATACTAATTAGTGGGCTTATTATTCTATACAATAAACCACGTTTCTGTCTTCATTTGTATTCTTATATTCACACTGTGTTAAATGTCATCAAAGCTGCATTTTACTGTATCCAACAGTAAATATATTTCCTCTTAAGAAACAATGAATTCTTTCAAATATGCCCTTAAAATTAAGAGTTGATGTGCAGTTTATTTCTGTGTAAAATATACACCCCTAGAGCCATAATTTTCCATAAAAGACTGGTTTCACAATTGAGTGGTATAATTTTGCTAAGTGTCAAGCTCTCTCAGATGACATAAAATAATACTTCGATATTTCCATACTTCCTAAGTTTTAGTGGCATTCCAAATTTTTAGTCAGCAATTAGTTTAGACTATTTTAGGTCCCATCATAAAAACACCAAAGAGGTATGTTTTGTGACACATTTCACAACAATAGTGTATATATTAGGTTTGTTCATCTGTCCACACACATATTCTTTATTCACTTTTCTAAGTAGCCCTGGTCCCTTTTAAATATTTCCCTTTTTTTATTCTTGGAGATACGGAATATCTTTAATTTTTCCAAATCTATTTCATTATCTTGGTATTTTTCAAGGTACTAGTAGTATGACCTCACACAGTTTTAAATGAAACAGGCAGCGAATTCATTTAGAAAGATCTTATCAGTGTCATTTGTATTCAGTGAACTTTGGCCTCCTGCCACTGCCCACCTAAGATTTCATTCTGAGATGTTTTAATTTAAGCAGAACAAACAAAACTGGCATTGCATTTAACCTTAAATTTCAGCAGAATTCTTTTACTTGAAATTTTTTAATACAGGGTGTATTCAGTTCTCGAGGAGAAAAAATCCTGATGGCAGATGCTGATGGAGCCACAAAGTTTCCAGATATTGAGAAATTAGAAAAGGGACTGAACGACCTACAGCCTTGGCCTGTAAGTATGAGAGTGTACTTAAAGCGTCAAAATTCAAGAACACAGAGAATCTAAAGTGAAATTAAAGGAGAATTTAACTGTATGTTAAAAGATGGGGGGTTTGTGGGTGTGAATAAGAACTAATCATTTTTTTCTGAACATTCAGCTGATCTTCTGAGGTTCACTTTGAGAGTTATTTACTTAAAATTCTGGTTATCCCTCTCTTGATTTCTAATTGTTTATTGTCTACCAAAAGTCTAATATTTATTATACATCTTTAGTTAAGGCTTTTATTTAAAAGTATGACTAGAGACTTCCAGGTAAAGATGGTGAAATGTAACTGGGTCACAGAATATTATTTTGATGAAACAAATAAGAAATAGTTTAAACAAAAACCCAGTCCCCTTGCAAAAGAATAAAATAAAAATCACAAGCAGCAACCACACAAAAAATGATAATATACAGCTTTATATCATAAATTCAAAAAGTGGAGTTTGAAGAAAGAAAGAAAATGTTGATGCCATTTCTATCTATCAAAAACCTTTAAGAGAAAGAATGCAAATTTACCAAATCCTGAGCATTTTTACCAATTACCTCCCTCTTTGGAAAGAATCAACTGAGAAGCACCTTGGGCAGCCTCAGAGAATACACCACCCAGCTACCTTCCATCACCCGAGGAATTCAGCAGAAGTGGGGAGAGTGGCTCCAGGCTGAGCTGGGGGCACAGTTCTGTGGGCACGTGGCCCCTTCCTGAGGAGAGCCTCCTGTACAGGGCACTCAGCAACGTCTCGCAGCACCAGGAGTCCAGGGAGCCTGGCACAGCTGCACGGCCTCACAGGGCCCACGCCGCTCAGGCCGTGGAAATCTCGTTCAGAGGGGAAGGAGGTGGGTCTGGGAGAGTTCACCCACACCATGGGAGAGCTGCCCACACTAACTGAGCATGACAAAAAGAAATAAATGGCAGCTACACCAAGATTATTGCAAAAAAAATAATAAAGATTCATACTTAGTGAGCTAAACCCTGTCTGAAAGATGATGCCATCCAAGGAAGAGGAAAAATTGCATGTCTTTTGGCTAAAGAGTTAATACTTAATGAAATAAGAATTCAGTAACGCAGGGGTTCAAAGGAGAGGTGCTGAAGCAACAGAAGGGAGATTACAGAACTGAGGAATTTTTTAAGGAACTGATTGACATCTCTTGTAAAGAAACACTTAAGTTCAGTGCTTCCTGAAGTTTCTCTTATTTTTGTTCTTTTGTCAATTTCAAATACAATTGGATGGAAACTTATTTAAAATGAAATATGTAATTCCTTTATTGTTATTAGAGTTGTTTTAGTCACATACCATACAAGCCATCCCATATGTACAATCAGTGGCTCTCAGTATAATCACAGAGCTGTGCTTACATAGTTCCATATTTATGAAATTACTTCTTTCCAGTCTTCTCTCTGTATGCACAGAGGAGGGGCACACCTTAGCGGGTAAGTAGGATGACAGGGGTGAATTCTTGGTCATTATTAATTTTCTGGCTGTTTGAGTTAAGTTCTGCATGTGTGTTTTGCTTCTACTGTTTGGTTTTTGTTACAATGAAGACATTATTTTAATAAAAATAAATAGTAGTTATTCCCAAATTATATATGTGTGTACATATACACTATTAAGTACTTAACCTGATAACCTATAAATTTCTAGTATTTTAAAAGTATTTTCCCATAATATTCTAGAAAATATCTCATGTATTTAATTTCATCGTTTGTGAAGTCTGTTTCTTCCCCCCAACACTGCCCATTCCCTTTTCTTTCTAGCAGTGACTTTTTAAAAAGTACTAAGTTAATTAACTAATAGAATTCTTAAAAGACTTAGCTATGAAAATATCCCTTATTCCTTTGCTGTATAGAATGAGCCACACGTGGCTATTTAAATTAATTAAAATTAAATAAAATTTAAATTTTACCTCCTGGGGCTCACTGGCCGCATTTCAAGTACTTTAAAGTTTTGTGTGGCTGCAGGCTACTTGGTTGTATGGCACAGAGGGGATATTTCCACCGTAGCCGAAAGTTCTGTGGCCAGTGCCCCCTTCCACCTGAAGATATAAAATTATCATTGGCTGTGTTACATGTTCTCCCCTACTAGGAAGTGTCTTTCCCCTTCCAACTCTTAGTAAATTGTGATATACTGAGTAAAAAGAAAAATCCAGTTGGTGAAGTTAGTTGGGTTTGATCTCCTCATTCTCTCCTTAGGACCCACAGAGATTTGACCAGTGTTTCTCCTGCATTATCCCTCTAGCTTCAGGAGCCAGGAGTAGGAGAGAGGGTGGAAGGCGACATTGTTAGCAACTGACTTCATGCCTCTTTACCGTAGGCATTTACATGGGAAAATGTAAATGCTTTAACTGAAGTTAGTGCATGGGGCATCCAATAAACAGAAAAATCTGAACTTGTGACTCCAATTCCCTCTGTACTTACAGCCCTACTCACTATTGCTACAATAAATATTAAGTGCTTTAGAGAATTGTAGCGTATGATTAAGCTGCTAATTACAGCCTTGGTTTTAGAGTTAGGGTTATCAGTGTGAATCATAAGATGCTTTGGAGGAAGTGGAAAGAAAGCAGATAAACAAGTGATAGGCAGATAAAGTTCCAAAATTCATGGCCTGGGGGTCAATCCAGTGAAAAATATTTTTGAAGTGGGTCTCTTGTCTGCTCGTGACTGACAGAATTTGTAAAGTCACGGCTCTTAGTTTGGAAATTCACGCTCCGAAACGAACTGTGTGCCGGACCTCTTCACTTCTGATGCCGGTTGCAAGTTCGGGCTCCCCAAGATCACTTTACTAGAGAGACTCCCAGAGCTCACTGAAAGCTGTTCTCACGGTTACGGGTTATGCCAGCGAAGGGGACAGACTGAAATCAGCCGAGGGGAGGGACGCGTGGGGCAGAGGCCGGGGTTACTCCCGGCAGCGAGCCTGCCCCGCTGTGTGGCCGGCCCGGGGAGCTCTGGGTGCCGTGTGTGCGGAGCCCTTCCTGGGGCAGGTCCTCAAGCTCTGTCTTGGATCTTAAATATTCTCATTTCAGACATATTACCAGCAAGCTTAGCTTTCAGATTTTTAAAGTCACAAATGATTGAGGCAACAGATATGAGAGTTGGTAGAAGTGCATTTTACGAAATTGTAGGAAGCTGATATTAACCAGACACTCTCAGGCCAGTCTGGAGCAATTTCCTAGTAACAACCCTGAATCATCAAAAAATGTTCCTCTGCCTTCAGTGTAGTCATCCTTGGCCAGTTGAGGTTTTGTACACCATTTCATGGTTTTGTTGTTTGCATAAACGGAAGAACATGACAATTACTGCTGTCCTTTTTTGTGGACCTTGTGAGTATAGATCCATTTATGTTTCACCCTCTCAGTATGTGGGTAATAGACCGGGTCTCCAAACCAGAGTCCTTCAACTTCCAAAATCATTTGTTTTTTTTTAGACCAGGCAATTACATGTGCATTTTGTTAAGATATCCATGAAAATCAAAGAAGAGAGGATGCAAGAACAAAAGGCAAAGTTGTCTTGAAAATGTTAAAAATGAATAAAGAGGTAGAGGGCATGTAAAAAAACTCAGAAGAACCCGTCCCCGCAGTTCACAGAGCTGCTGCCACATGTTCCCTAAAAAGCTGGAGGCAGCTCAAAACGGGTGTACCCTTGAGCGAGTACTCGCGGCCAGCACATCTGGCTTGGCAGTGGGTGTTCTTCTAGCAAGAGACAAGGGATAGGTGGAAAGGACTGTGGAGTTTGCGAGCTGCATGAGGTCTCTGCTGCAGAATTCTCCTCTCTTCCTTCTTCCTCCTCGATAGCCTCTAAGCTGCTTTGTTGACAGGCTGCTCAGAAACAGGAAGCAGTGGGTTATGGCCATAGTTTACCAGCCCCTTTCCTAGACCGCGACAACTGTGACCTTAACCATAACTTAGGTTAACCACAGAAATGTTCAGAAACTTAATATCCCCAAGGTTGTGAGAGAAAATACTCTCAATTTTAAAGGTAGGAAAATATATAAGGTTTTAAAATGACCTATGTCTACAGGGATTAAAAGTTTGGTTCTTAAAGAGATATTTTGTGGGAAATTGGCTCATTGGGAATGGTTCATGTCTAGTGATGAGACAGAATCTGGGTAAGCATCCTCTGAAGTAGTCATTGCTCTCTGTCCCACTGTGGAGTGGGCGTCACTGGAAGAGGGTCCTTGTCATCACTTCCCCACTGCCGAGGACAGTGCCAGGCAAATAGATGATCAAAGATATTTGGGAAGCTGATGAATGTGATTGTGTAATTTCTAAGGGGACAGCCACGTGGTACCTTAAAAATTACAGTCATAAATGGTGCCCAAAAGGGAGTATATGGCTAAAGCCTGGTTTTGAATCCCACTGACCTGGGGCAAGCTAACCAGTCGACCTCAGTTTCCTCTTCTGTGGCAGGTGGAGAGTGAAGCAAGAAAAGGCATGTCGAGTGTTTAGCTTTCAGCACTCGTAACCAGTGCTGTAGTTGTGACCACGTCTCAGCATTTGTTTTCTCCATCAGAGCTGTCGTTAGTGTTACTGTTTATGTTGATGTAAGTTGGATCTGCCTAATTCGTCTAGTCTGTTCCTTCTTGCCTGTGAATCATGAGAGAATACTTAAGTGAAAAGTACTAGGAAAGAGATTCTGGACAAGCATCTGTTTCTAGAGGTTAATATATATATATATGTATTCAATTACCACTGAAATCCAGCTGTCCTAGTAACTTAGTCACTTCAAAAAACCATGAGGAGCTCAGATATCTTCAGAATGAGACCCGGGGCTGGAGGGGGTTGCGTTGGTACCTCAGTGAGGATGGTGGTCCCAGGACCCGGAGGTGGGCGCACAGTGGGGTGTCAAGGCTTGCGGTTCCTGTAGTAGCCAACACTGTTCCTCGCGGCCACAGTGATCCCACCGAGTGGCAGCTGTGAGGACGGCATGGACCGGCTACCTGAAGAGGTGAGCTTGGAGCAGCCGCCCCTTCCTGCCTCCTCCAGCAGTGAGGAATCCAAGCTCCAGAACTCAAGTAATCACATTCTTTCAAGACCTAGAATTTCTGGAGCAAAAGGGCAGCAGGCCAGTGACGTGGAGTTGCAGGCCAGCATGCTGGCTGAGGCCAGTCACAGCCCGCCCTTGCTCTCAGAAGCCTAGCATCCACCAGGGCTGGCCTGCTCCAGTGGCCTTCAGGGGCACATCTTCGAGAAGCCACCTGTCTGGGGACACAGCAAGGGCCACAACACCCAGCTTGGGCCAGGGGCCTCCACCATGGTGCACGGAAGCCTGGGCCCTGTGCACTTGGGCAAGCTGCCAGAGGGGCTTCGGCGTTCTTGCGGTCCTCCCTTGCCCGTTCATGAGAAGTCTGGGTATGTAAGTTGTGCCCATTGCTTGTGGCACAGGGTGGACCTGGCCTCTGAAACCCTCCACTTGGCACTTCTTGGGCTCAGGGAACTCAGGCAAGGGTTCCGGAAGTGCCTCCGCTTCACCTCGTGCGGGATCTGTGCTTGGGCCGGGAGACAGCAGCGGTGCGTTCGCGTTTCCAGAAGTCGGCACCTGGTCTCAGAGATCAGGTAGAGAACATATACCCTGTGCTGGTTTGGAGCTGGCATGGACCCCAGAAAAGGCCCTATTCCTTTAATCCGTCCCTGTGGGTGGGGCCTCTGGGTTCAATTGAGAAGTGAACCTCCCCATTCACAGTGGGTCTTGATCCTTTTACTGGAGCCTTTATGAGAGCACAGAGAGACAGAAAGTCCCACAGAATTCTAAGGAGCCACTGAAGCCAGAAGTTGAGAGCAGTGAAACCCGGGAGAGAAGGACAAGCAGACGCCAGCCACCTGCCTTCCCAGTAACAGAGGAGTCCCAGATGCCGGCAGCCCCTCTTCAGAGAAGGTATCCTCTTGTTGGTGCCTTAATTTGGACATTTTCACAGCCTTGTAAAAGCCAGTGCATTTCTGGTGTGTTGCATTTCCGCAGCTTTAGCAAACTGGAACACCCCCAGGACCTCTCCATAGGTGCGTGTCTCATGACGCCCGCTGTGGCCCTGTGCAGAGCTGACTGCTGGGCAGTGGAGATGTGGAAGTGAGCTGGGGGCAGGACTGCCCTCGAGGCTCCAGTGGGGCTGGTAGAAGGGAGGACTCAGGACAGCTTTTCAGAGAGTGCAGCCAGGTGAGAGGGTCCTTGGGTGTGTAAGGAGCAGGGACGGCAACGCCGAGAGGGAATCCAAGCTGTGTGCCTCCTGGAGAAGAGCAGAATGGCTTTGTCCAAATCCTGAGTGGGAAGGAGCTGCCCCGTACCCCTCGATGTCCTCGTGTGTGGATGAGCTCTGCTGGCGATGCCGCCACGTCCACCCAGAGGAGCCGTGCACCCACTCAGCCACCCATAGGCAGTGAGGACCGAGACTGGGGCAGCAGCACAACACGGGCCAGAAGGCCCCGTCCAGGTGACCTCGGGGCACAGCCAAGGACATTCTGCGGAGAGTGCTGCTAGCAGCCCCAGCAGGGCTGTCTGCCCCAGTGGTCCCCCAGGACTCACTGCCCTCCCAGTCTGTGTGGCAAAGGTCAGTCTGCTGGAGTGGGCTCCAGTTTGCAGCGGCCCCATGTTCGGGAAGTTCAGGTGTGGCCACCAGGTGTGACGGTCCAGACTTTTATCCCTGATACCAGCCAAAGAGATCTGGCAGGTTGCAGACCGAGAGCAGCGAGGCCACTGCCGGGCCCCACATTCCAGCACAGTGCAGACCCCAAGCAGGGCATCCGCTCCTGGGCCCTCCACATTCCAGCACTCCCCACGTTCCTTCACTTTGCTCCTGTGCTGTCCGCAATAGATGTGGTTGCTTTCCCTGCTGTTCTCCCTAGGAGCCTGGTGTGTGTGTTTGATGTGAGGGCTGGCTACCGGGTCCTTGTTCTCACTTTAAAGCCAGCATCCGGCAGGTCCTCCCTCCCTGGGATGCAGCGCGCCAAACCGAGTGTGCGGTCAGGATGGAGCCTTTGAGAGCCGGGGTGGAGGGGTGAGCGCTTTTCATAAAATCGAAGCTGGAGCACAAATGCCTTGGCCTCTAGTTTATCATCCATTTGATAAATAGCACAGTGGCCAGAAGGAGCGGTTTTTTTTTAAAAGAATCAGGCT
Source organism: Bradypus variegatus (assembly GCA_004027775.1). Classification (NCBI taxonomy): domain Eukaryota; kingdom Metazoa; phylum Chordata; class Mammalia; order Pilosa; family Bradypodidae; genus Bradypus; species Bradypus variegatus. The sequence continues at coordinate 10,059 of PVKY010003763.1, forward strand.
ATTTCTGTATAACGTTTTCTAATATGGGCAGTTTTTAAAACAAGAATATCCTTCGTTCCTGGTGAGCAGCCAGCGTGAGAGCTCTTCCGATCACTTCCCTGTGGTCCCGAGGTAGGTCCAGTTCTGGCGTCGCAACGTCTCTGGTGCATGGAACTCTTCAAAGCTCTTAGGGACTTAGGCTGGGAAAAATGGAATTTTAAATGAAAACTTGTGGCGCTGATGGATCAGATTACAAGTGTATTTGTGATTTTGATAACTTTACAATTGCCATCCGCAGAGTGTGAGAAGACGATAGGGTTTGATCTGTGTTTCTCTTGGTGTGGGGAAGATCCAGGGTCTTTTCGTTTGTTTCAGAGCTGTTGTCGTTTCCTCTCTGTAGCCTCTCTGCTCATATCCATTGCCTCTTTTTCAGCTGGGTTGTTTGTATTTTTCTTAATGATTTCAGGGCAACTTAATGCGTTTTGGAAATTCATCTTTTGTCTATAATATGAATTGAAAATATCCCCCTTCCCCCAGTTTGTCTTTTAACTTTGAAAATAGTTGGATTTTTGTTGCTGTTGTTTATTTTGGCACACAATGTCTATATTTTTAAGTTTATGGTCAAATTGAGCTCTTTTTTTCTGGATTTTGTATACTTGAACCCTCCTTACTTTGAGATCATTTTAAAAATGTTTCCTAATATTTTACATTTAAATCTTTGGTGTATTGTGGCTATATCCCAGTATTCAAGATGAGGCTCAAGTCTAGTTTGTTTTCCAAGTGGCTGTCAGGCTGTCCCACACCTTTTTCCAGCTGTTTGCCTTTTCCTGTGGGCATAAAATGTCCTCTCTCTCCTGGTCTGAGTACTCATTTGTTTTGGAATGTGTTTCCGGTCTTCCCAACTGTTGTCCGTGGATTTATCATTATTGTAACTTTCAAATGGAGTTTTATATTCTTTGGAGTTAGTCCTTCCTCAGTCTTAGAATTCTCCTGGCTCTTCTTGGTCCTTTATTTTTCCATATTAGCTCTAAAATCAGCTTGTCCAGTTCAATTAAAAATTCTTTTGCTTTTTTTATTAGTACGGCCTTAAATTTACAGATTAATTAGGGAGCATTGGCTTTTTTGTGCCGTCCTCACATCTTCTCATCCATCAAATAATCTCTTTCTCTGTGTTGGATTCTCTTTTTTTCTCTTAGTAGCATTTAAATGTTTTATTTATTTCTTGCCACATTTCTTGTAAGGTTTATTTCTGGATTTTTCTTTTTAATTGATGTTATAAATGTGTCTTTTCTTCCATGTTTATTCTGATTATTGTTTATACATCTGAAGGCTAAAGTTTTATGTGTATTGATGTTTTGCCAACTTATTTTTTTTTTTAATTCTCTTATTGTTTGTATAGTTTTTCAGTTGATTTTTGTGGATTTTCCAGGTATATTATTGTGCCGGTTTGAATGTACTATGTCCCCTAAAACACCATTTTCTTTGATGTAATCTTGTGTGGGCAGACTTATCAGTGTTGATTAGATTGTAATTCTTTGAGTGTTTCTGTGGAAATGCGCCCCACCTAACTGTGGGTGATGACTCTGATTGGATAATTTCCATGGAGGTGTTACCCCATTCACGGTGGGTCTGAATTAAACCACTGGAGCCATATAAATGAGCTGACAAACAGAAGGAACTCAGTGCAGCTGAGAGTGACATTTTGAAGAGGAGCTACAGCCAAGAGGGACACTTTGAAGAAAGCGCTGGAACTGAGAGAGGAGCTTCAGCTTACAGAGACATTTTACAGATGGCTTTGAAAGCAGACTTTTTCTCCGGAGAAGCTAAGAGAGGACGAGTGCCCAAAGAGCAACTGAGAGTGACATTTTTGAGGCGCTGAAGCCTAGGGAGGAACGTCCTGGGAGAAAGCAATTTTTAAACCAGAACTTTGGAGCAGACGCCAGCCACGTGCCTTCCCAGCTAACAGAGGTTTTCCGGACACCATTGGCCATCCTCCAGTGAAGGTACCCGATTGCTGATGTGTTACCTTGGACACTTTATGGCCTTAAGACAGTAACTGTGTAACCAAATAAACCCCCTTTTATAAAAGCCAATCCATTTCTGGTGTTTTGCATAACGGCAGCATTAGCAAACTAGAACAATTATATATCATCTACAGATAACCTTTTCTTTGTGATATCATTAATTTTGTTCTGGTCTAATTATATTGGTATATTATCTTTTTTCAGTCAGAAAAATATTTAAAGATATGAATTCTGAACTGTTACATGCCCCTTCTGTTTAGCCCCAAATAATATCTGATCAGGTTTCCTGAGGCTGCACACATTCCAAATTCCTCAATACAACTTTTAAAGAGTTTAATGTTTCTCTATCAGCCTCCAAAAATGAAATGTTCACTTTGAAAATAAATATTTTTATTAATGATATTTAAATATCGAAAAGTGATTTTACTGCTTTTTTCCTCAGGATCAAATGGCTATCGCATGTGGATCTCGAGCTCACTTGGAAAAAGAATCAGTTGCCCAGGTGAGACTTTTATTAACTGTCATGGACCAGCAGTTTTTCCTTTTTCACTTACACAGTACATTTGGCAAGAAATAGATTTCCATTTTTAGTCTGTTAAAATGAGTTTCCTTTCAAAAGAAAAGAAAAAAAGTATTTTTTTATTTCAGAAGTTGATGAAGAATTGGCACATTTAAGAATTTTTTTAAGAGTGTACAAGCAGAATGTGGATTTCTCTTTTTAATTTTATTTTAAGACACTATGAGGCATACTTCTCTAAATGATTCCTTTTTAAATCAGTCACCTTACCTTTAGTTTTTTTCATAATTGGCATACTTAAGTGATATATTTTGAGTTTCACTTAAATACACTTTTTTTTTTTTAACTTTGTTTCTTTTGGAAAAGCACTATATCTTAAAATTTGAAAGTAGTTTTTGACTGCCTATTTTAGGGTATAAAACATCTCTGAAGATGTTAGATTCCTCATTTTGTAATTTATAGACTAAGCTGGAAAAGCTGGAGTAACTTGGAGGGGAAAACATCTTATTAAGGAATTATTCTCTGCAATTTTTAAAACCACTTTTTCACTTTAAAATGTAGGTCTAGGGTAGCAAACCCAGTAATCCCCATTAGATTCTCGATGGTTTGTCTACTAGAGTGGTTAGATAGCTGAGAGAATACAACAGTATTTTTCAAGGTGTGGGCAAAATTATCTGGGGAATCTTTTTAAATGCATATTCCCCAGCCCATCCCAGGCACACAGAATCAGACCCCAGGGGTGGGACCAACAATGGGCATTTTAACAATTTCCCAGGCCACCCTTGTGTGTTCTAAAGCTTGAGAATCTGTGGAATAAAATGCTGGACCTTCCTACAATGATTCTGAAGTAGGAAATGAAGAAATTGTAATTTTCTTCCCCAAAGTATTCTGATAGCAGTCACAAAACTTCTTAAGTATTGTGTTCAAGTGTGTAACCTAGACAACAACTCCTTGTAGAAAAAAATTATTTTAACATCCTCAGCATCTATCCCAGTGGCTTATATAAGCTATGGACTCTCGGTGTTACTTGAAAAATGTTAATCTCTTATCTGTAGAAAATATCACACTCCTAGAAATTTAAAATCGAAGGAGACCTTCGAGACTAGCTAGTCCAATCCCATCACTCTGCCAAGGCACAGGGGTAAAAAAGGGATGTTAGTACAACATTATTTATCGTTATAATATGCTAAGTGCCCAACAATAAGAAATCCCCTGGATGAAATACTATGCAGCCAGTAAGACTGATGATAAAGAAGGCCTTATAATAGCATGGGGAGGCATCTAAGATAGCAGGTTGTATGAAAAAAAAAAGAGAATGATATTGTAAATACGGTATAATTATCTGTGTAAAAATAACTGAAAACAAAAACACTTAATGAAAAGAGACCAATGTTAATATGATGTTTTTATGTGTATATGTGTTCCTTTTTAAAAAATATATTAATGGGGGAAAAGGCTAATCTATCTGATGAAGAAAACAGATAGATTGAAGAACTGGGAAGCAAGGAGCCAGGTAGGAAGCTGTTGAAGGCTACTTGACGTGAGTAGCTCGGTCTTGTACCATAGGTGGCAGTAGAAGGGAACCTTTTATTTTGGTTTGTTTGTTTTTTTTAATGGTGCAAAAAATTCTTTTCACTCAGAACCTCCCATAGTTGAAAACTGAATTTTTCCCAGAAGTAGTATTTAAATGGGGCCATGCCATGGTCTAGATCTTTTACCTAGCCCTCTTTTATCATCAGCCTGTGTATTTGTGATTTATCTTGTCATCCACCTCTCCCTCCCTCCATCTCTAAAACCTAGAGATTGGTTTTGTGCTCCTAGTCCCCCCATAACTGGCTCCGCTCTGTAAAAAGAGTGAACTGACTCACTGCCTAGAGATCAGCACATCCCTGCCCAGGTGCCACGTGTAGCTGCTGCCCCGTTACTGTTCACGCCTGGTCAGTACGCGAAGGGGCACAGTTGGCATCTTCCCCTCACTCGGAGCCTGCTCTGCCGCAGGGGACATGAGGCTGGGCAAGGGGATCTGCCTGTGGATGGTGAGGAAATTACAGAGGAGTTGGGTGATCGGGCCGTAGGCAGCTGCTGCAGTAGCTTATTGGGACAATGCCCAAGTCCTCTTTCCTAAATGCATCTACCCCCAACCCCAGCTGACCCTCCGTCTGTCTCGCTGCCCCCTTGCAAGGCAAAATGTGATTCCGCCCCGACGGAGGCCATGGGCATTCCCACATGTGCTCGTGAGTTCCTGTGTGTTCTGTATTCCAGTAATGTTACTATGTCTGGGTGTTCTCGAATTTGTCACTTAAAAAGAATTGAAAAATAGAATCCTTTCGCTTTCAGTTGAAGTGTGCAGTTTTCTTTGAGGAGTCTTTAGTCTCCTTAAGTCTTGCTACTGTCTTTGAACTTATTATTTTAAGTAAGATAATGGAATCACCACTCAGCTTTAATTTTGCTTGTTCATATTTCAGAAGCATTAAATTATTGTAACTATTGAAGGAGTGAATGTCTTTTTCCTTCATGTTTAACAGTTTCAAAAATTCCTGTGATGTTCCTTATGACATTGTTAGCTTCATTTAAATAACTGTCCTATAATATATTTTTGGATATCTTCTAAATAGTTCCTCTGATTTGTAGTTTACCTTGTTTTGCTTTCAAGTATGTTGAAATCAAATAAATTAAGTCTTCAGGTCAACTTTGTTTGTTTTTTTAAAAAAATAACCATTATCCTAAAATAAACAAATTATTTGTTTTTTTTTAAATAGACATTATCCTAAAATAAACAAACAGAAATCTTCTATTAACATCCAAGCAAACAGTTACAAATACTTTAATTTGGTAACCCACCTAACTCACACTAAAAAGTATTCAAGGAGAATAGTTTATAGATATTATTTTTCTACCTTTTAATTTTTATTTTTCTATCTTTCAATTTCTGTTTGTTCCTTTCCTAAGCATAAATGCTCTTTTGGAGTTTTAATCAGTCAACCAGTATTTATTGGAAGTATTTTATATGGAAGGCACTGAGCAAGCTGTTGTGAGATTCTCAAAGTATTTTAAGCTGAGGTTTCTGCCCTGTCTGCTTAGATAGGTAAGACATATTTACATGAAAGTATGACTGATGATCCTAGGTGATAAATGAGAAGTGTGAGATCTTTAAAAACAAGTTTGTTTTCCATACCTGAAAAGTATTTTATTCTTCCTTCCCTCCCTGCCCTGTTTAATACACAAGTGGAATAATAATTGTGGTCAAGGGGTAAAGTGAGCTTTCAGGCTTTCTTGCTTTGTCAGAAACACGTACTGACTTCCTACTTTCTGTGCCAAGCGTTTTGCTAAAGGCTCCTTGAACCTTCACAGTAACCATGTGAGGTAGATGTTGTTCCTACTTTATAGGTGGGGACCTGGGACAGGGGCAGTTGACGTGGCTTGCCCAGGGTCACCCTGCTCATTCACGGTTCAGGTATACAGGTACAGGCCTGCTGGGTCCTGCTTTTCCTGCCTTGCTGTGTCATCACTCTGTTTAGGGGTGCCATTCGAAGGTGACAGAAAAAGCCATGTGAATAAAGATACCAAAGGCTATGATTATAAAAATGAAGAACCAAAAGGAAGAAAGGACCTTTATTATGCAGTACCGGATTAGATGTTCTGGATAGACTCATACTAGGTTCCGTAATTTCAATATAAAAATTTTGAATATATGATATTAATAACCTACTATTTTTACGTTTTGAAAGTTTTCAATGTTCAGTGAATAATGGAATATCATTTACCGTGTTACTACTATCAGTAAATTTAATCACTAATAACAGTGACTCAGGTGAGATTAAATGGAAGATTGATTCAATCTAATATCCAAAATATTAAAGAACTCCATCACTGAAATATATTTAATCAGATATCTGATATGCCTCACTGGAGAGCCTGGTTCTTTGTTGCACACCCCTTGGAGGCTGACGTTTCTAGCCTGCAACTCTGACATTCTGCTGCACCTCTTCTATCAGTACCCCCGTTAGGTAGTATTGAATTTGAGGTTCAAATCTTAAGATTTTGTGTTTCCATTATATTCTGATCACTGTCACTTTTGTTGAAACTGCAATGTTTGTGGCACAGGGAGGCATAAAAAATGGGGTAAATGAGACGCTCTCCTGGCCCCTGCCAGCTCGTGGCCGGTGTCCCCTGTCCTCTCACGAGCACCTCCAGGAGGTCAGTGCCTGTGAGTTGGGTGCCTCTGCCCTGCAGGCAGGCAGGAGACATTCACAGTGTGTCTTCAGTGCCCTCTGCCAGTGGGGCTGCGAGGACTGCGGCCTTCAAGTGTAAGATCTACCCAGATGCTAAATGTGAAGAGGCAGCTGTGCACAGCCATTTGTGTTCGGTGTCTCCTGTGTGGATAAATGGCAAAGTCACTTTTATTTTTTGTCTTTGTTTTCAGCGTTCTTACTTCCGTACTCTCCTCATGTATGGGTTCCACTTTCTGGTGTGGTTCCTTTGTGTCAGAGGAATCAGGGACACACAATGTGGGTTCAAATTACTAACTCGAGAAGCTGCTTCACGGACGTTTTCATCACTGCACATCGAACGATGGTAGGTTCCTAATCAGGCTGCATCTGGTGTATCTTATCACACAGCAGTGACTCCGGGAGTGGAGTCAGCCCTGCACTCGCGTAATGAATGCCGGGTTTGAACAGCCGGCGTGTGTGCGTGTGACCTTAACCTGTGCCTGTGTGCTGCCTCTGCATTGGGCCTTACTTTGCAAATGCCCAAACCCAACATATGTCAAGTCGTGTATATTCATCTTAACTATAGGCAGTATGAATTGAGAGGCCTAAGAACATCTCATTTCCTTAAGCTTCCTTTTTTCCCCCTTTGAAGAAAGAAAGAACAAGCTAAGAAAGCCAGTGAAGCAGAATAGGGTTCCAGTCTCTTGTCCTTCCCTCCGCTCTCCTCTTCCAGTCCTCGCCCTCTGCAGGACCCGTCCTCCTCAGGACCCGTTCCCGCTCATCACTTTTATCTCAACCACATCTTTCCATCGGACTTTAAAACAAGTCTACATGTCTCGTCATTAAAAAAAAACTTTCCCTTTAACCCCTTGCATTCGGTCAGCTCCAGCCCTGTCTGTGTCCTTTCTGGAAGGCCTGGTCTGTACTCCATCTCCATTTTCTCACCTCCCGCTCACACCGCACCCCACCTCAACACGGGCTTTACCCCAGCCCTTCAGCTAGGGTCTGGTTAACACTCCAACCTAACCTGTTAGCAGACTCAACGCTGCTGAGCTCGGCCTCCTTGAAATGCACTGTTCCCTGGGCACCCTCCACCCCAGACCCCGCCTCGGAGCTCTCGGCACACAGAAGCCAGAAGCCTTGGAGCCGGCACTGAGGCTCCCCAGAGCCCCCGCACAGGTGCAGCCTGCGACAAGACCTCTCCATCCATCCAGGACAGACGGCCATGCCGCAGCCTGAGGAATCTTTCCAAAACTTGGGAGTGTCCAGTCATACTTCCCTCTTGTGCTTAAACTCCATCAGAGCTTCCCAGCACTCACAGGCCCCTGCCCTGGGCCTGGCGGTGCTGTGCAGTCTGGCCCTGGGAGCTGTGCCTGCACACGCGGCCCCTCCCTCCCCTTGTTCCCAGCCTCTCAACAACTCCTCTTCCCTCATATTCCTTAGGGCTGTGCCACCTGCACTACTGTGTGCCAGGGACTGGCAGTCAGCGGGGTCCTCAGGTGATGCACACCTATCATTACAGCAAATCAGTTATTTTGCACTGTGTAGGCCTCAGATGTATTGAAGTAAGTAAAGTGCTTTATCAACTCAGTTCAGTGCAGGTGTTAGTATCACCTGGATTAACATGGATTAACGTGTTAACAATAAAAATAAATTGCTTTGGAAATGGAACTTTGCCTCAGATACAGTGAGGGCCAATGAAAACAGTACATGGACATATCTTTTAAATGTATGTATATGCAGTAGGGCGTTGTTTCTGGTATTGGAAATATGAGTGATCCCCAGTCCCACCCTCACCACTGAACGTCTTCCTTTTGATTCACTGTGTGCTGACCTCTGTGGTCCTTAACAGTTGGGAACCTTTTGGAAGGTTAACATTTTCAGTAACTTCCAAGTCAATAGTGTGTTCCGTCCCAGCACTCCCGCATCTGAGATAGGTCTGCTTGGAGTCTCTACGACTTTTGTTCACTTGCCTCCCTGGAAACAGATGTCCTATTACCCCCCCATTACTTTAAAGAAACATTGTTACAAAAGTAAAATTATCATTGGGGTAATTTTTAATCTTTTTTTTTCCTAAATTGAAAATTTTTAAGTAGCAGAAACTTGGTCTTGAAGTTCAGATACATATTTCTGTTATATCAAAGAATAAAGTAAATTGATAACTAATGGAATCCAAAATGAGAGACCCTAATTTAAGAAGGCCACCCTACAAATAAAGCCCTCCCTCTGGATTTGAAATTTTTCAACTGGATATTTTTCCAGAAATAGGGTCATACAACTAGGTTCTTTGAGTTTGGAAGGAAGGATTTAGAAATGGAGGACACCATTTTTCATTGTTGAGGGTCTTTTTTCTCCTTGAAATACAAAAGCTTAGAATTGATAAGCAAAAAATCATGAAGTTGCCCCCTCAAGACTGTTCTACAGCAGCAGTGTCCAATATAAATATAATAAGAGCTACAAAGATGAGCCATATATGTAATTTTAAATTTTCTAGCTGCCTCATCAAAAAAGAAACAGATGAAATTCATTTGACTAACATACTTTAACATAGTATGTCCCGTATATTATAATTTCAACATGAAACCAGTATGAAAATATTAGTGAGCTATTTACACTCCTGTCTTTGGACCGTCTTCAAAGCTAGAGCACATCTCAGTTTGGACCCACCACGTTTCAGTTCTCACTTGCAGCCACCATAATGGTCAGCACACTTCTAGGGTTTGGTTTGTTTTTTTTTAAGTTAAAGAATATTATTGGATTTTTTTTTTCTTTTTAAAAACTTGTGTTTGTGTGCAAGCTTTTCTAAAAATTACTTATTTTGGGCTTTTCAGCCTCTTACATCTCACTTCAGAGTCCATTTATATCTGTTCTATGCCTGTAAAGGAGAAACACCCATTGCTACACATCACCAGGCAGAGCAGTGTACAGTTGCCATGGTAACAAGGAATGGTCCCCAGATGGTTTTCACTTACACACCTCCAGACCTGCACTTCATGTCCACAAAGACGAAGAACCGTGTGTTTTTTTCCTTAAGCGACGGAAGTTGCAGAAAGCAACTTGCACATCTGTTCCTTATTTCCAGACAAGTGTCACTTTAAACTGTTTTTTTTAAGAGAGATGTTCTAAAGGTTCATTGAAACTTTTCTCCTAACTTTGAAGAAATTCAAATCAAATAGAGTTTCTAGGTATTAGAAAACAGCAAGGAGTATAGCTGAAATTAAAAGACTATTGGGATCTCTTTGGATATTAAAATTAGGGCATCAGGTATGGGTAATGTTAAATGTCTATTCCCAGAGCTGTGCCTTACCCCCATTCTTTACATTTTCTATCAAGGTAAAATTGACCCAGTTCATGAGACATTTGAAAAATGGATTCTTTGAAATGTACTTTCTTCCAATAAACACTTCTTATTTTTAATTAGTTTTATTCATGTTTATAATTTAAAGTCAGGTAATTTCATCAGGCTTATAACAAAAGCAGTAGCTCTTGCCCCAGCTCTCCTCATCCCAGCTCCTGCTCCAGCCACCTTCACCTCTGATTTGCTGTTGCTTTGTGGTGTTTGCCTTCATATTTGAAATAATGTATCCATGTAGCTATTTCTCGGTTTTTCAGTTTTAGATATTAACGTCCAAAGTGGTGAAAGTAATTAAACAGTGGATGTTTAATTCTCTTGAATTCCCTCATACCCTGCACTTCTCCCCGTTTTGTTGCAGTTGGCAGTCAACGTTGAACCTCTCGTGCGCGGCTGGCTTTCCTGGGGTTTGGTTAGCGCTGTGTCCCCCATCCTGTTGGGCAGTCACGCTCCGACTCCCTGGCAGCAGGGTGTGTGCTCTCACCCCGTGTTGAGACACATGAGGTTTATCTGTCTCTTTCCTGGAGCCCTCTCAGCTGCCCGTCCTTCCGGTCGTCCTCTGGCCTGCACAGCAACTCTTCTCAGTCTCCTTTTGCTTGGTTTACACTCCTTGTTTAAAAGAGGAAATCCTCCATTAACCTCCTAAA
>PVKY010003764.1:0-20814 GCA_004027775.1 Bradypus variegatus
CCTGACTGGCTCATGGACCCCTCTACATCCCCAGCACCACTGTCTCTTCCTAGGTGACATTTCTGCTGGGTACCAGCCTCTGGGCTGTCCCATTTTTCCTTGCAAGCACGTTATTGGCCTGCTTTGCAGATGGGGACTCTGAGGCTCAGAGAGGGTGAGTCATCCGCCAATGTCACACAGCTACTAAGAGGCCGAGCTAGGGTTCAATCGCAGAAATGGCTCCTCCTGAGTCTGAGCCCCACTGCCTCCTTTCTCTCAGTGCTGAATCACACTTAAAGGTATCAGCAGGTTCCTAGGGGTCCTATCTGGCCCTCTACAGGGGCAGAGGCTCCTTCCCTTGGCCCCCCAAGTTTACCGGTCCCATCTACCTAGCTTTTCTGTATCTTGTGTCCGAGCTCTAATCCACGCCCGGGAGTTCTACGAGGGTGGGACTTCCTGCTGTCAGTCACATGGTTACCACAGGGACTGGCACGTGGTAGGTCAAGAATGTTCCACAATGTTCCCTGGCAACTATCCAAGCAACTGCTAAACATACCAGACGTTGGGCGAGATGTCGGGCATCACGACAAGGTGGACCCGGGGTCTGGGTCCCAGATTTTCCCAGTGGCAGCTGGTCCTCTCCATGCTAGGGTTCGAGTTCTTCCCTAATCTGCCCTCAGCCCTGGGGGACCCCGGACTGGTCCCCTGTCAGAGCCTCATTTCCAGGATGAGGGGGCAAAATGGCAGCACCAGGAAGGACCGGGCCTTGTCTTGGGTTTGCAGCCAGAGGGCCGGGCTCAAACCCAGACTCCATAGCCTTCCGGGGTCCCAGGTCCTGTTTGCCTCATCTGGGGTGAGGGATTCCAGGAACGGGCATGGAGCCCAGCCAACATGGTCTCTGATCTCCAAAACCCCCCATCCCGGTGGGTGAAGATGGACAGAGACTGTGGGAGCCCATGAGCAGGCCTTCCCGGAGGAGAGGGCGTCTGAGCTCAGGCCTCCAGCCATCCCTGGGCTCGCACGTCCCTTCCCTGCCCTCCTCACCTTGAAGCTGCCGGTGGCGCCCCTGGCCTTGGAGTTGATGGGCCTGACAAGGAGGCCGCGGTGGATCCCCTTGGCCAGCGCCTGCTTCAGCAGGTACTTGAGCCGCACCATGTCCACCGTGGGGTACTTCTGCAGGATGTACAGCTTGATGGCGGCCACCGAGGTGCCCTGGCGCCGCTCCCTGGCCTGCAGAGCCTCTAGCACCATGCGCAGCATCGGGGGGTGGCGGCGCAGACCCCGAACGCCACTGCAGCTTGGGCCTGCGGGGGTTGGGGGGGACACGGGGGACAGCAGCATGTGACCCAGGGTTCATGCTTCTCTCCAGCCCCAGACGAGCGAAGACCGAGTGAGGCATGACCCAGGGGGCCCAGCTCACAGTGGGTCAGGATAAGCCATGTATGCAATGGGTGCCACCAAAGGCAGGCCACGTCCCCATCGCCAGCCACGGCCTCCCACGTGGAGCTCGCGCAGGCTCAGTGAGTCTCTCTTTGTAGAGTTGAATACTCTAAGCACACACACACACAAGCGTGCTAATGACACACACACACACAGCCCTGCACCACGGGGCATGTAATCAATGCCTCCAATCGAGTACTTAAAAAGAGTGAAAGTGACAAATTTTTGCTTCAACATAAGTGCAATCATACTTTGAAAGATATTATCTTTTTGTATACATGTTATATTTCATAATAAGGAAAGAATTGAAACGGTGGAAGTGTAACCTATAATATTCTTTGAAATTTGCTAACTACTTGTTAAATTGCACTTGGAAAGCTATCACTTTTATGTATACATGTTATATTCTACAATAAAAAATGCAAAAAAATAGAAGTGCATTATAGTTCAAGCATCAGGCATTTTTGTATATAACCTTTTATGCTCTATATTTATTTGTTACAATGGGCAAATTGGTTGAGGCGGGTGGCAATGGATTTTTATCCTGCTTTATCTACATGGTCTAACTGCAGAGTTTTTCATGGTGCCCTAACAATATAAGCTATTGCTCCAAATTTGCTCATCTCCAGTGATCAAATTACTGAAGATAATACCTACTATGAGATAAAATAGAGAAACAAACTTAAAAAAATTAAGACAAAAAACCAAAACCTGATTAAGATCAAGTCTCTAGATCAAAAACTGCCAGTTTACAGCAAATCCTGGGCTCTGTGAAGAGAGCAAGGTATTCAATCAGCCAAATCCAGGAGATGAGAACCTCTCTAGGACATGCAAGCTGCTGTCTTCTACAGATAGAAAGGAAAAGAAAATGAGGGAGGTCCATCCTATACACAAAATGCTACTTGAGACCTTTCACCCAAATGAGACTTGGGATCCTGGCTTTGACTCAGGGCACCACCTGAACCATCCAACTGAAAAAAAAGGCAACCAGATAAATGTGCACACAGGACATATTTGATGATATCAGGGACAATACTAATTGCTTCTACAGAGCTGATGACATCGCAATTATTTTCTAAAAGTTTTTATCCTTTAAATATAAATACCAAAATATTTTCCGATGCAATGATCAGTCTCGGATTTGCTTCAAAATAACCTAGTAGACCTGACTCCCAGGGGTGCAAATCTCCCTGGCAACACAGGATATGACTCCCGGGGATGAATCTGGACCCGGCATCATGGGATTGAGAACATCTTGACCAAAAGAGGGAAGCAAAATGAAACAAAATAAAGTTTCAGTGGTGGAGAGATTTCAAATGGAGTCGAAAGGTCACTCTGGAGGGTATTCTTATGCACTATAGAGATAACACTTTTTAGGTTTTAATGTATTAAATAGCTAGAAGTAAATACTATCAAACTATCAACCTCCAACCCAGTAGCCTTGACTTGAAGACGTGATTGTATAACAATGTAGCTTACAAGGGGTGACAGTGTGACTGTGAAAACCTTGTGGATCACACTCCCTTTATCCACTGTATGGATGGATAAGTAGAAAAAATGGGGACAAAAACTAAATGAAAAATAGGGTGGGATGGGGGATGGGATGATTTGGGTGGGTGTTCTTTTTTACTTTTATTTTTTATTCTTATTCTGAGTCTTTCTCATGTAAGGAAAATATTCAAAAATAGATTGGGGTGATGAATGCACAACTATATGATGGTTCTGTGAACATTTGATTGTATACCATGGATGACTGTATGGTATGTGAATATATTTCAATAAAACTGAATTTTAAAAAAAAAGTCCTACTTACAATGGGTTCACACCCACAGGAATGGATTAAGTTTAAGAACATGTTGTTCTGGGATACATACACCTCTAAACCACCAAAAACACTACAAAAAATTTATTCTAATATATTTGAAACACACACATTTGTACACAGACATACACACCAGGCCTAGAGGCGTGAATAGGTAAGTTCCATTGCACTTTAAAAGAGGCGAGTCCCTCATGTCTCCCAGCAGGGTAAGTCTCCCTGGCAACAAGGGACAGGACTCTCAGGGATGAGCCTGGACCCGGCATCATGGGATTGAGAACATCTTCTTGACCAAAAGGGGGAAGAGAAATGAAACAAAATAAAGCTTCAGTGGCTGAGAGATTTCAAATGGTGCTGAGAGGTCACTCTGGAGGTTATTCTTGCATATTAGATATTCCTTTTCAGTTTCTAGTGTATTAGAATAGCTAGAAGGAACTCTGTTGAACTGTAATTGAGTAGACTTGATTCTTGATGATAATTATATAACCATATAGTTTTTACCATGTGACAGTGAAAACCTGGTGACTGACACTCCTATTAAACAGTATATGAGCAGTTGAGTAATAAAATAATGACAAAAATATATAAATAATAGGGGGGATTAGTGCTATGGGATGGTTTGGGTGTTCTTTTTTATTTTTATTTTTTATATATTTTTTCTTCATTTTTGGAGTGACGAAAATGCTTGAAAATTGATTGTGGCAATGAATATACAACTATACGATGATACTGTGTGCCCCTGGTTGTATAATTTGGATGGATTATATGGTGTGTGCATATATCTCAATAAAATTGCATTAAAAAACAAACAAAAATTGTAGAGATGAATGCATAACTATATGATGATACTGTGATCAACTATTGTACACTTCGGATGATTATATGGTATGTGAATACATCTCAATAAAATTGCATTAAAAAAAATGACTCAGTACATGAAATGAGAGTGGTCACCAGCCAATCGCTGTTGAAGCTGGGCGCATGGGAAGGGGTCACTTTACCAGTCTGTCTACTTTTGTATCAGTTTGAAAGTTTTCATAATAAAAAGTTACAAAAAAATTCTAGTCCCAGGTACACATCCAAGAGAAATGAAAACATACATCCAGAAACTTGTACGTGGACGCTCTTAGCAGCATGAGTCACACTTGCCAAAAAGGTGGAAACAACCCACACGTCCATCAACCGATAAATGAATAAACAACAAAATGTGGTACCTACTTACAGTGGAATATTATTCTGCCATAAAGAAGAATGAAGTTCTGATCTGTGAGACAACATGGTTGGAGACTGAAGATATTATGCTGAGTGAAAGAAGCCAGAACCCAAAAGGCCACATATTATATGAACCCATTTATAGGAAATGTCCAGAAAAGGCAAATCCATAGAGACAGAAAGTAAATTAGTGATGGCCGAGAGCTGGGTATGTGTGTGATGAGGGTAAGGGGTGGGGCAGGAAGTAACTGTTTCGGGGTTCAGGGCTTCTTTTGGGGGTGATGAAAATGTTCTAAAGTTGGATTATGGTGATGATTGTACAACTCCATCAATATACTAAAAGCCATTGAACTGTACACTTTAAACGGGTGAATTGTAAGTTATCTCACTAAAACTTATTTTTTAAAAAGTTACAGAAGAGTACTTGTTAAATTGTAATTTGAAAGCCATACATTTTTGTATATATGTTAGATTTCACAATACGGGAATAACTGAAACTATGGTGCTATAACTCATAATAACTTTGGAAATTTCCTATATATCTACTTGTTAAATCATACTTCGAAAGCTATTACCTTTTTATATATATATTGTGTTTCATAATAAGGAAATAACGGAAACTGCAGAATTGTAACCTATAATATTCTTTGAAATTTGCTAACTACATGTTAAATTGCACTTGGAAAGTTATCATTTTTATGTATATATGTTATATTCTACAATTTAAAAAATATGAGAAAAAAAGTCACAAAAGAGGTGGGGAAGGGAGGATGTAAAAAAACCTGTCAGTCACCACAAGACACACAAGAGTGATTTAAACATGAAATGTAATTTGAACCTGCTGATTTAAGGATGATTTTTAAATGTTAATTTCTGATGAATTTGCAAAATGTAAAGACTTAAAAAGGAAATCAATTGGCTAAAAATATAGTTAAAGAAAAAAGGGAAACCCATCTAAAACCTCTAGAGAAGGGCAAAAATTGTGAAGAGGGCTAAATGGCAATTAATCCCTGCTGCATGCTGGCCAGGAAGAGCCCAGGATCCGAGAATATTCATTTGGAGGCCAAAGCCTGTGGTTTGGTGGAGCCCCTGCTCACTCCCCTCTCTGGGCCGTCTTCCCGTCTGTACCATGGGGACAGGGGTCTCTAAAGAGGTCTGAGCGCTCCCAGATGCAATATTATGGGGTCCTCTTGCCTGGCCCCCTTCTGCTTTCCCTAACCAAGCCCTGCCCACTTGGTCCTTCAAGGCCCATCTCCTCCCTCCTGCCCCTCCAGCAGGATTCAGCCCCTCGTTTGGTAGTTATTAAACACCTGCTGTATATCTGGATGTCCAGGACAGAACTAACACCTCCCCCGAACCTGCCCTCCATGTTCTCTGTCCTAGGAGTGGTGATCACCCAAACCTCCCCCAGACATCCAAGCAAGAAGCCAGGACCCTCCTGGGTCTCTCCTCCCCTTCACCCTCACAGCCACTCCACTTGTCCCAAAGGCTTCAATCTCTCTCTCACCGACCCTTCCTCTCCATCCCGAAGGCCCCAGCCTCCTCCCTGCTGCCTTTCTCCTCACTGCATCTCACATCCCTCACCTGCTGGCTTAAAACCTTCCGTGGCTCACCACTGCGCTCAGCCATGGAGGCCCTGCCCCCAGCTCCCCACCCCAACTCTGCCCTCAGCCAGAGGAAGACTCACAGCTCCCCAAATGCTCCACTAGCTCCCTCACCTCTGGGCCTCTGCCCATGCTGTTCCCTCTGCCTGGGATGCCTTCCTCCTCCTCCGTGGTCACCCTGGCAACTCTCACTCTTCCAAGGGCCAAACAGCACCTTGATCTGGACACCTTCCCTGCCTTCCCAAGCAACTCTGCCCCTGTGTGCCCACAGCATCTGGAACACCCAAGGAGCTTTTGTAAATGCTCAGAATCCTTCCCCTGGGTGAGACTTCTCCATCCTTCAGGGGTCACCTCCTCCAGGAAGCCTTCCCTGACCTCCCTGCCTGGATTGGGCCCTTCAAGTCCTCTGTGTTACTTCCCATAAAGCACAAGTCACTTCACCTAATCCAAATGGTATCTACTAACAAGGCAGGCGCCCCCATCAGAGTGGGAATAAACTGGGTCTGGTTTGCTCTGAGTCCTCATTCCGTGATTGAAAACTGGAATGCAGCCCTAAATCCAAAGCTCAGCCCTGCACCAAACACTTGTTGCTCTGGTTTCTCCAACTACCTGCAGCTGCAGCCCTGGCTGCTATGACGGGAAGGAGAAATGGGTTCCAGCTGGAGAGGCCCTGTTCTGCCGTCTTTCCCTGAGCAAGGCCAGTCTCAGCCCCCAGGCCCAACCTGGCCCCGGCAACCTACGTCCGGCATTAGCTCTTCTGCCCGATGGACAGTTGAGCTCAACAGCGTCTGGGATGGGGGCCGAGGGGCCAGGCTGGGAGAGGTGAGAGGAGGGAGGGCCCAGGACAGTGCAGGGAGTGGACTTGCAGGGCCGAGGTGGGTGCCGCTTCCCCTCGCTCACCTGGCTTCTCAGACCCGGTGGATCCCGCCGAGATGTCGCTGGAAGCGTCACTCCCGGAAGCCATGGCACAGGCAGATACACGAGGCCAGCTCCCTCCCCAGGTGCAAGGCTGAGCGACTTATATACTGTCAGCCCCGGCCCCACTCCAATTAGCCCCTGATTAGGTGCCGCCTGCTGATTGGGGCAGGGGCGTGGGGCGGGGCACTGCAGCCCCACCTTCCCGCTCTGAGCCCAGGCTCACCCCCTCCTCGGACTTTTATGGGTCTCAGCTCCACCAGGAAAGCAATGGGGCATGGAGGGGGCTGTGTGTGTGTGTGACTATGTGGAATCGGGTCCCTTCTGATATTTCCTGTAGAGGGCAGGTTTTTTCCCAGGATCCTGAAGCTCCCTCTCTGTTCCCATCAGCTGAGATGCCCAACTTTCCTGCCCTTCTGCCAGCAGGGATTGGGGTGAAATTGGAGGCACCTGGGTTGCCAAGGTGGTCGCCAAGGGCCTCCAATCCCACTATGTGGGTGGCGGACTGCCCCAACTTTTGCTCTTATTCCCAGGTCACTGCTGGCCTTGGTTCCCCAAATAGTAGCAGTTGGAGGCCCACCATGGGGTATGATCAGAGCAGACACCCCCGGATCAGATATGACCAGAGCAGACACCCCCAGATCAGGCCATGGTTTCTCCTGAGACTGACCCAGGCTCCTTTGGCTTTGATTTTTAAGAAAGAAATCTTTAAGGGGTGAAAGGGTAATTTTAAAATAAAATTGCTAAGCCAATGTCCTCATCAATAAAGACAATGTCTCTTAGGGAAAATGGGCAAAGAATATGAACAGGCAATTAACCAGAAAGTCTGATAAAGAGGAAAATATGCTCAACCGTCTTGGTATTCAGGGAGATTCGAATAGAAACAATGATGAGATACTATTTTTATCCATCAAATTGACAAAAATTGAAGACAGAGTGTTGGCAAGGACATGGGAAGCCACTCTGGCAGCCCCTGCCGGGGTATAAATGAGCACATTTGGGAAAGTATTTGTTGGACCCCAGCAACTCCACTTACAGGATTCTGTCCTGCAGATGTGCACACACAGATTTATCTATGAGGATGTATCTTGTACCAAATAGTGCATTATTTGGAAAAGAAAATCAAATTAGAACTAACTTCCAAGCAAATCACTTTGAACTTGGCTAAATTACTCCCTTGCTGTAGCATATTCTGTAGCTATTTAAAATAATGATGTGGATTAGAATAGGGATAAGGATTTTTTAAATTCAGGTTTATTGAGATGTATTCACATACCATACCATAGAGTCATCCACAGTGTACCATCGGTTGTTCACAGTACCGACATATAGTTGTGCATGCATCATCACAATCAATTTTTGAACATTTTCATTACTCCAAAAAATAAAAATAAGAATAAAAATAAAAGTGAAAAAGAACAGCCAAAACATTCCACCCCCTCCATCTCCCCTCCCATAATTCATTTAATTTTTGCCCCCATTTTTGTACTCATCTGTCCATACACTGGATAAAGGAAGTGGGAGCCACAAGGTTTTCACAATCACACAGTCACACCGTGTAAGATTTATGGTTATACAATCATCTACAAGAATCAAAGCTACTGGTTTGCTTTTGACAGTTTCAGGTATTTTCTTCTAGCTATTCCAATACACTAAAAAATAAGAAGAGATATCTATATAATGTATAAGAATAACCTCTAGAATATCCTCTCAATTCCGTTTGAAATCTCTCAGCCACTGAAACCTTATTTTGTTTCATTTCTCTTCCCCCTTTTGCTGAAGAAGACTTTCTCAATCTCACGATGCCAGGTCCAGGCTGATCTCCAGAAGTCATGTCCCATATTGCCGGGGAGATTACACCCCTGGGAGTCATGTCCCACGCAGAGGGGAGGACAGTGAGTTCACCTGCCGAGTGGGCTTAAGGGATGAAGTATTACTTCACATGCAACAGAATGATATTTAAATTCGTATCCATACTGAGTGTCAAAGATGTGAAGAAATAAGCAGCAGGCCCTCTCACACATACTGGTGGGAGGGCAAATTGGTAAATTATTTTAGAAGGCAATTCAGCAATGTCTAATCTGACTAAGGATGTGCTCACCCCACAGTTCCCCCATTTTGCTCTAGGTATAAACCTGAGAGAATCTCTTACCCTCATGTACCAGGTTCAGTGCAGTGTTGGTCATAATGACAAACACTTGGAACAACCTAGATGTCCATCAAGAGGACAGTGGATGAATAAACTGTGGCCTATCCACACAGTGGAATAGTATACAGCAGCAAAAAAATGAATGGACCAGAATGTATATGTAGAATATGCTCCCATTTTTGAGAAGCCGAAAGTACTCTGTGTGTGCATGTGTATGTATGTGAAGGTACAGAAAATCTGAAAGGATTCATACCAAGGTAATAGCAGTGGTTACCTCTGAGGAGGGCATGGATTTGTAGGAGGTGGGTTTAAAAAGGATGTGCACTTTTCTCTGTTTGCTCTCTGTATTCTTGGAATGTTTCCAGAGGACTCTCCATTGCCAGACGTCTAGATGAAGGGTGGCCATGAAAGTGTTCTAAAGTGAAATCAGGCCTCACTCCCCTGTCTAGCGCTTTTCGTGGTTCCCTACTGCCCTTGAGTGCAAGTTTGAGCTCTTCAGACTGGCTTATAGAGCCTCGTACCCCCCCGCCCCCACCTTAAACCACACAATTCAGCCACATGTGTGATTCCTGGAATGAGCTATGTGCCCACTGTGTGGTCTTGCTGCCAAAATGACCCTAATTTTTACCCTTCTCCATATCCCCACCATTTGCAATGTGACATTGAAGCTCCTCCTCCCACATCTTAAATCTGGGTTGGCCCTTTGACTTGCTTTGATTGACAGAATACAGCAGAAGTAAAGTTATGCCAGTCCTACTGCCATGTGAGCAAGCCCTGGCTAGCCTGCTGGATGCTGGGTGGCCCATGGCTCAGTCACCCCTGCCATGCAGTCCACAGCCAACCAACCAGCCAGCTGACCGCAAACGCTTGAGTGAGCCCAGCCAAGATCAACTGAGCTTGGTCAGATCAGCAGAATTGCCCGGCTGAGTCCCCGAGTAGTGAGCCACAATACATGGCGTTCTGGTTTGCTAATGCTGCCATTATGCAAAATACCAGAAATGAATTGGCTTTTATAAAGAGGGTTTATTTGGTTACAAATGTATAGTCTGAAGGCCATGAAAATGTCCAAATCAAGGCATCAACACATGTACACCTTCACTGAAGGAAGGCCAATGGCGTCCAGGAAACCTCTGATAGCTGGGAGAGCACGTGGCTGGCGTCTGCTGATCCTGGGTTGTGTTCCAGCTCCTCTCTCAGCTCCTGTGCATTCTTCAAAATGTTGCTCTTGGGGCGTTTTGCCCTCTCTTAGCTTCTCTGGAGCAAAGATTGGGTTAGCATCTCCAAAGTGTCAGCAGAAGTCTGCTTTCAACAGCTGTCTCCAAAATGTCTCTCAGCTGCTCTGAGGTCCTTTTGTTTGCGAGCTCTTTTTTAGGACGCCAGTGATTAAATCAAGACCCACCCTGAATGGATGGGGTCCATATCTCCATGGAAATAATCTAATCAAAAGGTATCATCCATAGTTGAGTGGGTCATATCTCCATGGAAACATCCAATCAAGAGGTCACACCCTAATCAAAAAGAGCAATCAATCTGCCCCCACAAGATTGCATCAAAGAACATGGCTTTTTCCGGGGTACATAATATATACAAACCAGCACACATGGTGTGCTGTTTTAAGCCATGACGTTTGGAGGCTGTTTGTCACATGGCATAAGCTAATTGATGCACTCTGCCTACAAGGCCCTTCTTTGCCCCCCAGCTATCTTCTCTGGACTGTTTCCACTTCATCCTTTGGGGCTCAGTGTAGACATCATTTCCTTAAAAGAAGCCTTCTCTGACCTCCTAGAAGGTGAGGGGCCCCTCCTCTGGGTGCCACCAGCCCCTGGACTCCCTCTCGGGGAGTCCGTGGCACTCCAAATTGCAACTATGCCCTAACTGTCTCCTGCATTAGCCCTTGTTCTGGGAGGTATCCTAACCCAGGGCCTGGCACACAGTAGGTGTTCAACACGTGTTATTCAATGCTGTGGAAGCCCCAGTGCCAGAGCCCCGTGTGGCTGAGTGGAGGGTGTCCTGAAAACCATCTGCTGGAACACCACTAGGGCAGGAAATGAACATGAAGCAAAAAAGGCAAATGGAAGTTGGTGCAAATCAGGGCAGCAATTTTGATCACATTTGTGGGACAGTTCCAAGAATCAAGAAATAGAGTAACACTCAGCAATACAAATATTCCCACGAGCTTCATCTGAAACCCTGTTCCTGGGCTGTGCCAGCATAGAATTTTGCATTCATAGGGAAGAGTTCTCAAATGCGCTGTGTGATCTAAAAATTCCTCTGGGTTGCCTTTTTGCAGGGGAGTTATAATTGTTAGGCTCAAAGAGACTATGGGCTGCTTCATGTATTTACAAGAATTTTTTTGGCTGAGCACACGAAAACTTTTTTACAGTCTTGGAATATCAGAAAGGGGTCATGCTACATGTGGACTTTGTAATTCTGAAGACTGCAGTTCTGAACTTTTGGAAGCACTTATAGAGTGTTTTGTGTAACTCTAACCCTTGTTACATCAAGACATTTGCAACTTTTCTGACTTAAGGTCAATAAATGTATAGAAGGCAGGGTAGAAAGGGTAACAGCTGCCACCATTTGATGTCCATATAAATATTTTATATTCACTATTTTATTTATACACGAAGAAGTTGAAGTTCAGAGAGGAATTGCACTTAGATCTTCCCAAGTTCAGAACCTGGGCTTTAACCTGGAAGCCCTCTGTGTTAGTTAAGATATTGGCTATCATAAAGACCCCCAAAATAACAGTAGCTTAAACAATGAAAACCGTTATCTCATTAAACCATTCAAGTATAGGGCTGGCAAGGCAGCAGGAGCCACCCAGATTCCTTCTGCCTTGCTGCTCGGCTATTCTCTGCCCACAGAGTCTGTCTCATGATCGAAAAGGGCTGCTGCGGTTCCTGTCATCGTGACTGTATTCCAGCCAGTAGGAAGGAGGTGGAGGACACCTCCATTCTCTGAAATGCACAACCATTTCATTGGCCAGATCTTAGTCTCATGCTACCCCAGGTGCAAGGGAAGCTAGAAGAGGAGGTTTTGTGCTGGGCAACTAGGTGCCCAGCCAGAACTTGGGGTACTCTCACTAAAGGAAGGAAAGAAAATGAATACTGGGGAGGCAGTTGGCACTCTCTGTTCTTCCTTCCTGAGACCCCCCTCCCCAATTATATTAATCTCTTTATACATCTGTCTCCCACCACACCCAGGGGCCACCTTCTTTGAACTCAGTTCACATTTATAAAATACATACTGTGTGCTGCATCCTTTGTATTAGTAATCTCATTCACCTCTCAGACAGTGTTTACCAAATGGGATGATTCTCTCCTTTACAACTGAGGGGGCTGAAGCCTAGAGAGGTTCAGGGACTCACCCAGAAGTCACCCAGCAGGGAAATGCAACCTCTCCTGGAGGCACCCTCGGCTGTGGAGGGTGCATGCATTTCCCAGTGGGGGGACAGGCTGAGATCAGACCAGCAGCATGGGGCCCGATGCCTGGTGACTCAGGAGGGCTTTCAGGCTCTCTGCTTGGCTCTCAGGGGTGGAAGCAGGGGTGAGAGAGCGCCATGACGTTGATGCTGGCCAGGACACAGCACAGGGAATTCATCCTGTGATCCATCTCTGAGACTCCAGCTCATCCTGGCCTAGGATCCACATCCTCAAATTTAGCTGAATGGAGCTACAATTGTATACAACAGGCGCTTAATAAATCTGTTGATTGCCTGGATCCTGGAGGTGAGGTGGGGGGCACCCTCTCCCCAGCTTTAAGCCAGTGGCTCTTTCCCTCTATTTTGAAAGGAGCTGTCAAATCTATTGTAAATTAAGGAGGTAAAGAGGCTGTTGTGGACTGAATCATGCCTCCAGGAAAGACGTCAAATCCTAACTCCTGGTCCTATGGGTGTGAACCCATTTTTAAATAGGATCTTTGAAGATGTTTTGAGTTAAGGTGAGGTCAAACTGAATCTGGGTGGGTCTTAATGCAATACTACTGGAGTCCTTATAAAAAGAGGAAATCTGGACATGGCAGGAGGGAGGAGGAGACAGACGGCCACGTGACAGAGGCAGAGGTTGAGTCATGCTAGGCAGCCACCCCCAGAATGCTACAGAGAGTAAGCCAGATCCTGCCAATGCCTTTTGACTTCTATCCTCCAAAACTGTGAGAAAATAAATTCCTGTGGTTGAAGCCAACTAGCCTGTGGTGTTTGTTATAGCAGCCCTGGCAAAGGAAGATAGAGGCTTTCTCAGGCTGTTCTGGTTTTAGTGTAAAAATTTGCCCTGGGCATGAGGTTGAGGAAAATGTGCCACCCCTGAGAATAAGTGCAATGTGGTGGGGGTGGGGGGGTTAAAGAATGCTGGGAAGGGAATGCCTGCAAGCAGAGTCCTTCTGTCCCCCACCCTGGGACCAACTGAGGGACCACCTGAAGGCTCTTTGCCATTGTGTCCCAGGTGTGGGAGGGAAGGAGGCTGCTCTGACCCTGTTCCTCCAGGTCACCCACTTAGGGTCCACCCTGCCTCCTCCCCTCCCTCTTCTGGTAACTACACCCTGGGGTTTCCTTTGGGGAAGGACATCTCCTGACCCACAGACCATTTGGTTTATGTGGGTTTGAGTGTCTTGGGCTGCAAGGGTGAGCATGTGACTCAGGCCTAGCCAATCAGAGAATGAATCCTCTTCCCAGCCATGGTGATAGGTTTAGGGGTAAGCATGTGACCCAGGCCTGGCCAATGAGAGCCCTACCTGGGACCTTTGTTGGAACTAACCAGAAAGTCCTCTCTTTCTGTGGGACTTGCTGACCCTGGAACTGATGGTGGCCATTTCTGCCACCTCTTGGTAATACCTTCCTGTGAATGAAGCCAACACAGAGGAAAGAAGGGCAGGAGAAAGGGAGGGAAAGAACCCTGGTAATATTGTCTCAGCACCTGGCATCCATGGTGCCTAAAGCAATGGGCTGTTCATGTATGTGAACCAATAATTTCTCCCTTTCAGCCTGAATGAGCTCACCTGCAATCAAAGGAATCCTGACTGACATCACCCAGTGACACAGAGCAAATACAGCATCACCTGCCCCATCCCCACCAGAAAACTGAAGATCTTCCCACCTGAGGCTCCTGTTAACCTTTCTCCACCTTTGAGGATAGGGTACCCCTTGGGAGGTATATCTCCATCCCATTCCCCCTGCCGATGGGGTCCCTGGGAAGGCCTGCTTGAGCTGAGGCCTCAGGGTTGATAAGGCCAAAAGTTGCCCACTATCTGCTGTGTGTCAGGAAGTGGGCTGGCTGCTTAAAGTCTGTAATCTCATCTAAACCCTTCAAGGTCAGTTTTAAGATTCTCTCTTGCAGATAAAGAGGCTCAGAGAGGTGGGGGAAAAGCCTTTGCTTGCAGTTTCACAGGTCACCTGGGTCTGTGTGACTCCAACATGGGACTTTCCCCATTCCTAGGACTGTTTCTTTCCCCCCGCCCCAAGGGGCACTGGGCTGCTTGGCTCTGTTCATCCAGGCACCCTAGGATGAAAGGATCAGATGAAAGCTGCCCAGTTTCAATCATCTGGCAGAGAAAGACCTTGGAAGTGACCAAAAAAACAAAAACAAAAACAAAAACCTCCAAACAAACAAAACAAAACAACACACCAGACATTAACACAATGTATAGGAGCTGAGCTTTTAATGCCCCAATTTCCCTGATTCTCCAGGCAGAGCTGGGGTAAACAAGAGCTTCCAGTGTCATTGATGTGCATGTAGGTGGGGGAGTTACTGAGGCAGTTCAGTTCTGACCCCCACTGAGTTCTGGCCAGCTTTGGGGCAAGAACTCTCTAGAACGGAGAATGAACTGGCAGCTGCTGAAGACAGGGGCTTGTCTGCCACCAAGAAAGCTGTGAACTGGAAGCCATGAACCATCCCAGGCCAAATTTCCCACTGTTAGTTTCTAAGTTCTTTGAGAAAGGAGTAACACTGGGGACTCAGCTCTTCATTAACTGTGGGCAGGTGGGCATGGCTTCTAGAAGCTGCAGATTGGCCCAAATGTGCTTCAGCCTGGGTGCTGGGGCAGAAGTAGCAGGTATTTTCCAGAATCTAAAAGAAAGACCCTTTTCTCAATAGGTCATGTGGTGAAGGGGAGGCACCAGGCCCGGAGCTCCCCTGGGCCTCAGCCGCAGACTCCAGTCCCCTGAGGGTTTTTTTTCCCAGACTTGTTGATTGTATTCCCTTGATTGTCCCTCCCAATGCCTGGGTCCCCAGCCCTAGTTGGCCACAGATGCCACACTAATTTTAAAAACCTGCTGAGACTGTGTGAAAGCCCTTTGCCTAGATGCTCAGGGACTTGCCCAGTCTCAAAATGGTCACTATCAAGAGAAGATGGTTATAGTAATTAATTGTAATTAATTAATTAATAGATTAATTAATAGATTAATAGATATTATTCATGATGCTCACTACAATCTGTACAGCTCCTTACCATTTACAAAGTCTTAGACGCGCACACACACAGACACAAATGCAGGCAGACACAATCTTGATGGGTCTTCACAGCAGCCCCCATGTAGAAGGGAGGGCCGGGACTGGGATGTCTGTTTTATGGAAAAGAAAAAGTGTGGTCCAGGGAAGAGGAAAAGAGGATAAACTGCTGCAGCTAAGGTGGATTTGAGAGGACAGATAAATTTTCCTTGCCTCTTCCTTCCTTCCTCCATTCATTCTGGCATTCATTCCTTTGTTCATCCATCAAGCATTTGTTAAGCACCTACTGTGTGCCCCGCTCTGTGCTAGACACTGATCCCTAAGCGGGGACACTTTTTCAGAGGGCAAGAATCCTTGTGTTCCTGAGAGCTGACTTGAGGGGGAAGAGAGGGTCCAGATCCCACCAGCTCCTGGGAATTCAGGACTTGAGATGGTGGGTCTCCATGTGTGTCCTTCCTCGGGCTGACCCTGCCATGTGGGGAGCCTCATTTTTCTCTCACGAATTCATTACTTTTTCTTTTCTTTTTTTTTAAACTCAGGGAACCTATGTGATCTTGTTCCAACAGGCACCGCTCCTGGCAGGGTGGCCGTGGCTTGGGGTGGGGTGTGAGGGACAGGAGACTCCTACAGGCAGCCCCAAGGTGAGTCCTTGGCTGGGCTTAGGCCGGGGCCACCTGGCTGGTCTCCGTCTTGGAGGTGGTGGCGGAGGCCTCATCATCGCCCAGAGGGTTCCTGCCGCAGCAGATGGTGGTGAGCATGCAGTTCCGGAACTGGAAGGCAAGGGTATGTGTCAGGGGACCAGGCACCACCCAAGGGGGTGCTCTTGGCAAACTGGCATCATCAGTGACATTTGTCTCCAAATCCTTCCCTGCCTTTGCCCTCAAAACCTCCACTCACCTCTCAAACTTGCTAAGCAACGATTAGCCCCCAACCAAGAGATACTAGGAACCTAACCCAAGGGGGGACTTTGTCACTGATAGGTGAAAACTGTCATTCAATGGTGCCTTCCCCACACCAAGGGCTTTCGGTTAATGATTGCATTTAATCCTATGAGTTTGTCATTTTGCCCTTTCTATGGGTGAAGAAACTGAAGCCCAGAGAGGGGAAGCGACTTTACCATGATCACACAGCTAGAAAACGGCAGAGCTGAGATTTGAATCCAGTAAGTCGAACCCCAGAGACCAAGCCTTCTCTCCCTGAGTCATGCATCCTGCAGAGAAGCTGCCAGCATTTTTTACAGGAACACTTTATCCCTTACAGAAGACTGGGCCTCAGAACAAGACTGTTCTAGCTCCCTGTTTGGCTTTGTGGAGACCTGTGCCCACCCATTCCTCATTTTGCAGTTAGGATTTGACTCTTCAAGCAGGCTTCTAGAATCATCTGGCTGATTGCTTCTCGAACTCGAGCACCCATCAGAATCAGCTGGAGGGCTCATGAGAGCACATTCCTGGGCCTGCCCCCCAGAAGTTCTGGTCTTGGGGGCCTTGGAACCTGCATTTCTGACAAGTGCCCAGGCCAGGCTGCTGAATTGGGACCCAGGCTGCCCACAGCCCCAGTGCCAACCGACTCCCCGGCCCCTTTGTGCAGGTGGGAGGACGGCAGCCCAGTGGAGGACGCGGCTTGTCCTCCACAGCCCTGGGGAGCTGGGGGGACCCTCCCCACCCAGCCAGCAGGCACCTGCTTATTCATCATGATGTAGATGACAGGGTTGTAGATGGAGGAGCTCTTGGCAAAGAATGCCGGGAGGGTCATGAAGATGGGGCCGAAGTTGGAGCCCTGGTGGGTGAAGATGTAGAATGCCACGCCGGCGTAGGGCAGCCAGCAGATCAGGAAGGCAATAACCATGATGATGACCATGCGAGTGACCTCCTTCTCTGCCTTCTGGGTGGTGGCCGACTCCTGCTGTTGGGCGGCAGCCTGTGGCGGGGAGAGGGCTGGTTTCCAGACTGGGGGCTCCCGGCCCACATTCCCCAGTATCCGTCACCCAGCTGGACCCATGGCGGGTGTGCTGGGGGAGAGAAGGGACGGTGCTGGGCGTTTGGAGCCCCCTGAGGCCCACGTACCTCCTTGACCGTGAAGACGAGCTGCCCGTAGCAGAAGAAGATGACGATCATGGGGATGGTGAAGTGGACAATGAACATGTAGATGACGAAGGACTCGTTGTTGACCTCGGGCTTGAGTGTGTAGTAGTCAATCCCGCACGAGCATTGCATCCCCTCTGGGATGTACCTGAGGACCCGCCGGGCGGTGGGCATGGAGGGGAGGGCAAAGGGGACCCATAGGTGAGGGGCTTTGGGAGCAGGCCCCAGCAGGCCAGAGTCCTGGCTCGGCCCACATGCTGGCTGGGCAGCCCTGACCCAGCCTCTACCCCTATCTGGGCCTCACTCTCTTCCTCTGTAAAATGGGAATAAAAAACACTCCCCATGGCAGGATGACTGCAAGGGCCAAGACAGCTGAGCTAAGGAGCACACCCCGTGTGTCACTTGTCCAGTCCCTCTCTCCTGCCTTGCCCAGTGACCCCAGCTTTTCTGTCTGCTTGTTGCCATTTTGGTGGCCCCTGGAGCAGCACTGAGTGGAGAGGGGCAGAGACTCCCAGTTCTGTACTTGAGGCAGTTTGTACAAACTGGGGTCTCACTAGGAACCAGGTGTGTTGTTTCTAGGCCCACAGAGTATATAAAGGAACTTTGAGCAGCTCCAGGAAGCAGGAGGCCTCTAGAGCATGTGGTGAAGATGTTTCAATGATTTCTGAGGACAGTGACATTGGACTGACACCAGAAAACCTGGGGTGTCTGCTGGCTGAGCTTACGGAGGATGTAACGGAGCCAGACAGGAGAAGACAAGGAAAGAGGTTGGGAGGTGGGGACAGGCTTGAAAACAGCCAGGGCTGAGAATCGACTCCAGGAAGGTTGAGAGAGGATGAAAGGAAGGTAAGAATAGGATTTTCCTGAAGGCAGGGTACACACGCCCTTCTGGCGCTGCAGAGTCACCCATCTGCTGCCCCCATCATCTCCCATCTCAGCCCCCATGTGGAGACAGCAGCGGAGGCTGCACTGGACCCCATCCCCAGTGGCACCATCTGCACTAGGGAGTTCTGGCCGCACCAGTGCTGAGGCCCAAGGTCAGAGAGAGCTGCCCATGAGGCCCTGGGCCAAAGAGGATTGGACTTGGGCCCTGGCTTAATTGAGGATTAGGGGCACCACCAAGGAGAAGGGTTGGGGCACCTTAGAGACTCCTTGACATGGGGGCTCAGGCACTGGGACCAGCCTCCCAGCAACCTGGGGGCCCTCAGTCTTCCCTCTCCCTGCCCTAAATCCCTACCCTGGGGGAGTTGCCAGGGCAGGCACCTGGGGCAGGGGACATCGAAGCTCAGTGCCTGGAACCAGACCGCTCTGGGTCTGAAGCCTGGCTGGGGACCCTCCGAAAGGGCTCTGGGGACCCTCCCCTTCTTATCAGTCCCATTACCTGGACCAGCCGACGAGCGGGGGTGCGGCACAGGCCAGGGCCATGACCCAGGTGAAGGCGACGCCCATGATGGCGTGGTTCTCCCCAAAGCGGAAGTTGCTCATGGGCTTACACACCACCACGTACCGCTCAATGGCCAGGACCACCAAGGACCACAGGGCAATTTCACCTGCAAGGTAGTCAGCTGGTTGGTCACGAACCACCTGCCTGGACCACACCTACCTGCCCGAGGAGGGAGCACTCCTACCAGATGGGGAGCACTCCTCCTAGTTTGGGGAGCACTCATCCCCGGTGAGGGAGCACTCTTGGGAAGGCAAACCAGAGCAGGTTGGAAAGGGTCTGGACATTGAGAAGAGGAGGGAAGGGGAGAGGGGGAAAGGGCTCAGCATTCCAAAGAGGGACTGACAGAGCAAATCCAGAGATTTAGGAGAAGTTTAGTTGGATCAGAGCACATTGGATTCGTGAGGGACATGGAAGTTAGATTGTGTGTCCCCATTAGACTGGAGAGCACTTAGGAAGGTTTTACAGATGAGCATGTCCTTCATGGGGCAAAAGGCAGGGCTCCTTGGCAGAAGGCAGCATGGAGGTAGAAGAAACCTCTATCTCTCCCTCTTGCTCAGTAGCCTCCTCGCTCTAGGAAATTGAAATAAACTAGGCATGGTGATCCTCTCCTAGGAGCCGTAAAGGATTGGGTAAAGCTTTGCCCGGAGGAAGAATGACATCTGCCCTGCACATCCCCCCAGGAGCTCACTAGGTAGGGTGGCCATTTAACTCATCCATCAAACGGGGACATTTCTGAGCATGAAAGGAAACACCAAGAACGACTATTCCGAGACAGTTGTTGTAAACTGGGACTGACATTGCAGAGAAGGGCCTACCTGCCTGGGGGCCCCCACCTTCCGACCTAAGACAAGTATGAGCACTGAAGGCAACAAACACCCCCACAGTGGCCAGAGACTTCCTGAGAATGGGAACCAGGCAGCATCCCGGCCACGCAAGAGACAGGCAAGACAAGGTGGGCAGAGTGATCCCCATGGCTGGCGCTAGCTCTCCCCCCGACACCCCGGCTTTGTCATATTGTACCTCTCACATCTCCTGCTTGCCTGAGAGACATTCCTGGCTCTGAGCCAGGAGACTGAAATTCTGCCCTGTCCTGCCATGTTCCTAAGTGAGATGCTTCCTCCCTCTCCGTGCGTCAGATGTCTCCTCTGCTAAGTAGGATCCATTATCCCTACAGGACCCCCATCAGTTTTCCAGTCAAATGAGACTGGACTTTTAAAAGCACCTTTTAAAAGTACAGATCGTCCCTCAGCTCTAAGGCCCCCCTGTGAATAGAGTGGTGTCAGGGGATGAGCTTCCCGATACAAAAGGCACGTAAGCAAGGCAGAGTCTGCAGAGGCACCCAAGTATCAGGTGGGCTGGGAAAGGAGTCAGATTAGAGGCCAGAGGGGGACTGAGACTGTCTCCGAGCCCACAGCAGGTGCTTAGGAGAAATTTAGTGACTGAGGGGCAGGGGGTCTGCTTTCTACCCAGGCTGGGAGCCTCTGGAGGGCAGGGATTTGTCCTATCCACTTCTAGCTCCAGTGATTGGTGCAGGAGCTCTGAGGGACACGCAAGCCTTAGTATTCGGAATATGGCCCAAGTAGCTGCATAGATGCAAGCTCCAGACTCATTTCTGGCCCCCCACCCCCATCACTGTGTGACCTTCTATAAGTCACTTGACTTCTCTGATCCTCAGTTTCCTTCCTGTAAAAACGCGACAATTAGCACCAATGAGAATGAGATGAAGAC
>PVKY010003765.1:0-20789 GCA_004027775.1 Bradypus variegatus
AGCCGCCTTTGCCTGGAGCTCTGGGAAGGCAGCAGTGTCCATCACCAGCTGCTGAGGTGGGGGATGAGGGTGGAGCTACGGTGGCCTGTGTCCCCACAGGCCTGCTGCTCACCCTCTTCTGGCCTTCCCGGGACAATCAGAAAAACTGTGGAGGCCTCTTACAGAAACTGGAAGGAGACCAATGCAGACGCGCCCCTGGTGCTCCGCACGGCCCTGAGGGTGGGCACGTTTTCCTCTCAACAAGGACCCGAACATACCTGGAAGGGTAGCTCTGTGCACTGATGCGAATCGTTTCTAAAACACCGCAGGCTCTCAGCTGCTGAACTATTCTTTTGGTGTCAAACCTTAAAGAAGGTAATTTTACCTTGTTAAATCATTGTAACAGATAAATATACCCATAAACAGGTGTGGCAGACCTGCCTCGACTGAGAACTCCCAGAAGCCAGGGACTGTGGTCCATCTGTGGCACACGGTAGACCCTTGATAAATGTCTGCTGAGGGTGAATGAAAATGGCTCCACCTACGAAACTGTTGAGAAAGTTGTAGGGGCATACGGAGCAAGGAGGGATGGATTCTGGCGGATAGGACCAGGAAAAGGCCTTGAGGGGCATGTGGCGTTAGGGATGAACTTCGAGCAACAACCAGGGTGGAAAGAAATGTTAAAGCTCACTGTGCCTAAACACCCGTTTGATGCTTGAATTCCCTTCACAAAACACTCACTGGTGGCCCTGACCTAGGGCTGCCCTTCTGGTGAGCCACCGCCGTAGGCAGCTCAGTCCCTCCGACAGCACCCACCAGCCAAAAGGAACTCCACAGTTTCCACTCCTGGGTTTTAGACCTCCTCCTTGAGCTTCCAGAGAACAGTCTGTATTTCTCATACCATGCTTGAGAATGAGTCTTCTGACCCTTCTACCCTTTCTTCTACAAGCAAACATAGATTGTTTCTATAACTGAGTGACATGTTCTAGTTTTCTTAGGTGCATTATCTACACTTTAAGTCTAGTCTCTTTGTTTCACCTGGGGAGGAGGTGGTTTCGCCAAAGGGCTTGTACTAGCATTATAGGTAAAGGGCAGGATTATTGGAATCATTTAAGACCCAGAAACAGAGAAAAGTCCCAGACAATTACAAGCAAATTCTCCAACCTCACGATAGTAATTGTTTCCTCAGTGTTTTCATTCTCTGTTGCATACAGACACTTACTCAAAGGGTAATTTCTCATCATTTGGCTTGATGCAGCGCACATAGTGGGGCGTGGTCGCATTGAGGGTCTCCATGAGCAAGTAGAGAGAGCTGCGGAACTAGGAAACAAGGTCCAAGACACCTTAGTGCTGAGCTCAAACAGAAATCGCATGTCCTGGTAAGTTACTCAGGAAGAGGGAGAACTAACGGCATGCACAAAAGTCTAACATGATGGGTTTCAATCCATTGCTGGGTTCTCTAGACATAGAGTGAAATTGCCTAATGTTCTGGACAAGAACACTGCTCCGTCTAATCCTCCCAAATGGCAGTGACCTTAGTAAATCGTGACACTGTGCAAAGGTGCAGCTTGCTCGATGTATGCTGCCTTGGAGGCTGGGGGTTGATGACTGTGAAGTATTGCTATTCTTTGCAGTTGTGCGCATTTTAGATTTGAAAGAGCCCAGTGTCGACGTCCAGGCCTGGAATGAGGGTCTTGTGAGTGCTAGGCTCCCTGGGCATGGCCTGTGCCCTTGTCCCCTCACCCTCTGACACCTTTTCAGTACCTTGCTCCCAACTGTGGTCCGGAAATGCTTGTTGTTTGGCTTGATGACTTGTTTTGCAGATTTAACTGTGATTGCTGAACCAAAAGGGGACAAAGGGATTGGATTTTCTTGAAAAAAGCTGGCACAGAGTTGAAACTGGAAGAAAGCGCAAGGATTTCAATGACCAATAGTGTCTGCCCACAGTCATCAGCTGGTACAAACCAAATAAATGGTCTCAACAACCCCATTTAAACAGTAGGGTGAAGTAAAACCTGGGCCAAATTCTACCACTAAACTTCCATTATCTACAAGGGAATGGTTCTCACCACAGAATTGGAAAGGAGAGGAAAAGTGTGTGAATGTCTGTGTGTGGGTATCACTCAAAGGGTCAGAAAAGTAGAAATATTTACTAGTCCTGCTTCCATGCCTCAGTTTACAATGTAAACCTCCTGGCCCACTTTCTATCCCTGCAGATCTAAGCCCGGCCAGTTAATCAAGGGTCTGTTAAAATGTCCCCCAGCCCCACACCCTGCACAGTACCTTCTCTGGTGCCTCAGCATGGATTAATCCCAATTTCCTTTGAGCTGCCTTAATTTTTTATTTGCATCTCTTCTAAGGTACTTATTACTTTCTACTTTGCATCAATCAGTTAGTTCTTTAAATGTCTTGTCTTCTGTCTTAGAGACAGCCTATCTTTTTTTCATTTAAACTAGACATTGATAATTTCCTTCAAGGCAGAATCTCTGCCTACTGTGTCCTTGTAGGATGTCGTGGAATGACGAGTACAAGACGCCCACATCTCTATTTGTGACTTAGTAGAGAGACACAGCTGTGCTCGTCACAATCTGCATTCATCTTCCCGACTGTACCCCAGTGAGCTTGGGGGTGGGTAAATAATTGGGGAATTAAGTCAACTAATTTTGTCCATGAGAGTCAGGCCCTTTCTACACTGAATTCACCATCATAAGCTGGTTGGAAGAACTGAGGTTGCTACGGCCTGTGCTTTATGGTCATCACTGGAACTGCCCGAGCCCCTTTGAGAAACTGTCAAGGCATGTGAACGCCCATGAAGGGTTGGGTTCTTTCAAAAGAAGGAAAATAAGACAAATCTAACCATCCAAACTTTCACAAAAATGAAGGCTTATCTTCATATTCTTATTCTTGAAATTCAGTAAAGAAATGTTTAAAGTGGAAAAGAAAAAGCCACAAAGGTCTATTGGTAGCACTGTTTATCACGTAGGGCTGTGGGTTGGAGGAATTTGCACATCTAAAACAGCACGCCTATCCCTCTGTCCCACCCTCTCTGGGCTGCTTTATTTTTCCTCACGCACTTAGCACTGCCTCACCTTGCTTATTTACAGGTTTAAGGTACGTCACTCATCTAAAATGTGAGCTCCACGAAGGTGGTAACCCTGCTACCCTGTCTACCACTGTGCCCCCAGAGTCTAGGAAGGGGTGGTGCACGGTAAGTGCTACATAAATATTTTTGAATGAATGATTAAAAGGTGAATTGTGATTCATTTAATGATCATATTAGTGATCCTTTTCTTACTGTCACCTGCAGATTTGATTTCTGCTTTTGCATGTAGCCGAGATTCACATGCTTTCAGAAGCTAGAAA
The DNA here is from genome assembly GCA_004027775.1 of Bradypus variegatus. Lineage (NCBI taxonomy): Eukaryota > Metazoa > Chordata > Mammalia > Pilosa > Bradypodidae > Bradypus > Bradypus variegatus. The sequence goes on from PVKY010003765.1 coordinate 3,343, forward strand.
TGTATTTTAGTCCCAATTCTACAATAGCTATGTTTTCTATGTATAAATTACAACTTTCCACTGCCCGGACACACACACGCGCACACACACACACACACACACACACACACCTTACTCTTTCCTGATACACAACTAGATCTGTGCCGATTACATAATGAATAATATTAAATACCTCTCAGGACATTACGAACCTTGCTCGCGCTCAGGGTTTCAACCAGCATGTCATAGACAGTGTCTCTGTTCTTCTCAAGGAAACCCTCGCATTTATACTCCACCTGTGTAGAGAGGGAAAGTATTTCAAAAGAGGCAACGGCGGACAGCATTTGACTACCCCAACGTTCTTCTCTCTTTTCCTTTTTTTAAGGATTAATAAAGAGGCTATAAAAAGGCAATCTTACAAAAGGAGATTCCGTTTCTGTTTATCACAGCAACCGCATTACATATCAGCTTGGAAAGCAGAGAACACAGCTTCAGAGGGAAAGAACGAGACCCCCCACCCTACCCCAGCCCACCCCGCCTGCCTGCCTGGCTGCATTTCTCACGAGCCATCAACCAGCCTGCACTCCTCAGGCCCTGGCTCGTGGCTGACCTGCCGGCCTCTGCAACGTGCACAGTTAATACAAGAAGACCCAGCTGGGGCTCAGTTTGCCTTTGAAGCCACCAGGAGGAGGAAGCAGCTCAGTGGTGTCCACTGGGTTCAAATAGACACGTTTTCCTAAATCAGCACTAACATGGTAGACAGGAAAGAAAAGTTGGCCACAAAGCACTTGAGGGCCTCGGGGCCTGGAGAGTCAGGGACAGGGTGGTTAAACGCACTGCTTGAATTTGGCTTAGAAAAACTCTCCATGCAGCCTTTTCTAAAGAGTACGGCTTTCCAACTTCCTCAAACAACTGCATATCCAGGGTGGCTGCTTAAACGTTCAGATCCCAAAAGTCTATGCTTCTGAGCTGTATATTTTAACACATAATATTGTATCTTCCATATGTTAAAAAATGTTAAAAAATTTCAAAGAAAATTGACTGGCCACATAACTAATTGTAGGGAAACACATTTTTAAGAGTGCTGGGACTCCGGAGGCAGAGTGATCAGGGACACCGGGAACGGACTTTGCTTTGTGAAGAAGTGGTCTTGTTGGTGCAGTTTAAATTAAGAACCAGGAACACTGGATGTTCATAAATAAATACTCCCTTGTGAAGGAAGTCAAGGATTCTTGGATAATTCTTCCAGAACAGTAGTGTGAGCCACCATTATAAAAGGGCAGAGGTATAGCAAATACAGAGTCTTCCTGATCCAGGGAGACATTTGGTGGGGAGTGAGGACCAAGGGAAAGTGTGCTGGGTTGCTGCATCTAAGTGCGGCCACCGTGCTTTCAAAATAATTCATTTCCTTGGCTAATTAAACTGAGAACCTAATCTAAACTTATAGTGTACGTGCTTTCTTCCCACCGATCCGTAGTCCACCAGAAATACTGCAAAGTTCTTTAAAGCGGGACTTCTCTGGAGTGTCATGTGAGATAACTAAATGCACAAGAACTGTGTACTACAAAGATACACCCTGAAGTAAACTTCACATGTGCTTTTTATGATGTCTGATTTTTTTTCTTTCTTTCTTTTCCCATGGGATCAGAACCCTGAAATTATAAAGGACACCAACTAGAAAATATACCTTGACATATCATTCATTTCATATGCATCTTTTCAAGAACCCATCTGAAAACCCTGAAATACTAAAACTCTTCTGACATTTAAGGTACTGCCTGCAGCCTCTTAATAAGTCACAGCACTTGAGGTCACCCTCAGACTATTTCCATGATTCCCACACCCCAGGCTGGGCCATTAGAGCAACACCCAACCTGGAAATGGGACAGAGGGTAGGAATTTCCTCAAGGAAGGGAAATATGGGGATAAGAACCCAGGTCCAGGCAAGCGGTTATAGTGATTTTTCCTCTTTTTTTCCTCCTATTTTCTTAAGCTCTCTGTAACATGATTTGTTTAGTATTTTTTTTCTTTTTATAAGAGTAACATTTGTTTCATTAAAAAAATAGGAAATATATGAAGAAGAAAATAAAGAGCACCTAGAAAACCCATCATCTAGAGTTAAACTATTTATCATTGTAATAAATTTATTACAGTTTAATAAAAAAGGAAAACCTCAAAAAAAAATTTCATCATAGCAAACAATTACACTGTCTTGGTTATAACAATTGCAAAGAGAAGGTAAATTAATAAGAGGTTAATGAATTTATAGTAAACCCCAAATCAGCAATGATATCCACTAACAATACATTTCTCTTCAAAGCATTACAGTTAAAACTCATGTATTTGGTCACTAAATCAAATTAAGGATTGTTAAGCATACACACTCATAGATCCTTCCTCAACCCCCCGCCCTGCCTGCTCCCTTCAGGACACTGCTTGGGGCCTGGGGTCAGCAGTTTGTTCACGGGCTTCTCGGTACCTCATCAGCAAAGTGCTGGATGATAAAGGATGTGTTTGACATTCTGGGTTTTTCAAACAAAGAGTTCTTGTTGACAAAATTATTATACAGCTTTTGAAGCCAGTTTTCATCAGTTCCATGTGGTAACTGGAAAACAAAAGCAAACCAAATAGCAAGTAAGTAACTCTAGATGAGAGAATAATAGAGGCGAGGAAAACGTGCCAGCTTTAGGAAGCCAAGATGATCTGGCACCTCAGAGTGAACTGCGGTAGATCAAAACCTCTTTTTTTGAGCAACTCCTGGCATACATCTTTCTTTGATCTTAACAATCTTCAGGGTGATATTTAAGTGGCTATATCAATTTCCTTTCAGAAGAACAAAATGTTTTAAAGTAAAAGGAAACAGCCATAAAATGACTAAAGAATGAAGGATTTTATTTCTGCAAAATTGGCGGTATTTTCTTAATTTTTCCCAAAGAAGATTAAAGGTTCAGGAAAAAACAGCATGGATTCATTATGTGAACATGACTTTTATTCTCAGCTGAATGAGAAACGACTGGCACTTAACTGTAGATCCTCTCCCCATCCCCCTTGAGATTCTGCCTCAGGAAAATAGCTTTTCTTTTGTTTTACTGCCTAATTTTCTGCCTCCATGAACTGAGATCTTACCTCCTTGAACTAAGCTAGTTGCAAAACTTGTTCTTGATACTGGTGGGTTTGAAACCATCTATTACATTCATCCTGAGCTCAGTGAATGGAACGTGGCGCTTTGCCCGGGTGCCGCCTGCATCCCTTCTTCGGGGTACTCGTCACCTAGGGAATGTCTGTGTGGAGGGGGCACACACATTTCCCACAGCCGTCCCTGGCCACTGCACTGCCTGCCACAGACACTCGGAACGCTTGGCACTGCGGCCGCCCTTCCGCCACGGCCGCGGCTCAGGCACAGCTGGCACCAGAAAAGAGAATCAGGTGGGAAGAACTGTGGATCTGAGAATTCTGGGGGGAAAACCCCAGGAAGTCTTCAACATTATAATCTTTCCATGTGTGTACAAATTGGGAAAGAAACAAATTCCATGTTTGAGAGTCAAAATATAACCTTTAAACTAAAAATTTAGTATCTAGTGGGGATTATTTTTTCCCGTGGCCTCACCAGGGACCCTGCTGGGCCAGCCCACTGCAAAGTTGGTCCCCCCAGAGGGAAATAATAAGAGAACTCCTGGAGACCACTCCTCACAAACCTTACGATGGATTTTCAGCTACACCCCCTCATGACTCAACAGAGTCAGGGAGTAAAAGAAAACAATTCTGGTTAGTCATTAACAGCCGGACTGAGTCATTTGCAGCTTGGAAGCCGCTGCAGCTCGGGACGGCCCGAGGGCGCCTCCTTGCCGGAGTTACCTAAGAGTCTGTGCATGTTAACCAAGGGCGGATTCCGTTGCGGATTCACTGCGGGTGGGGGTTCACCCAGCCCCCCGGCATTCTTGCTATGCATTATTCTCCCAGCATTCATATCCAACCAGCTGGGAAACACATTGGGATTTTACAGGTCCGTTTCAAAAGTCTGCTTTGCTACACAATCATCTGTTACCACTGAGAAGTTGAAAAGAATATTTTTAAAAGTTACCAAGCATTCTTCATCCAGTAACTCCAAAATGCCCATTTTTGCTTCAATTAGGTCGATAACCGGTTGATTGTCATAAAAATCTATCAGAGTCCAAGGGATATTTTCCTTCATGTATTCGTCTTGTTCAAGTTTAAAGACATGCTGGGAATCCAAAAGTGAAAATGAAAAGTAAAAGAGAATATTGAAGTGTGCTTCCAGAGAGCAGAGTAAAAGCACTTGGAAAAAGCAGATAAATCATTGATTTGCAATGTATATGTCTAAACAGGAAGATGCTGAAGTAAAGACCCCTTCACCCCGTTATCGGTGAACAGTGCGGCCAGTTCCTACCTGGGGTCTAACAGTCACCTCCCTGCCCTGTGCAGGGAAGGCCTGGGCCAGCCTGTCGCCTACAAGAGGGCTTGGTCCTCAGCGTGGTCCAGGAGCCCCTCCCTGCTCATGGCTTCCTGGGCTGCAGCCACTGCTGCTATCTGAGAGCAGAGGCAGCCTCTCAGGCCTGGAAGCAGCCTGGCCGGGTGGGAGCTGTGGGCCCAAGGATGCTCACAGGGCCAGGGTGAGAAGCCACCAACGTGGAGATCTTTGTTAACTTCTTGTTTGGGCTCGGGGGATCAGGGATGCCTCCCAGAGGACAAGGCTCAGACTCATCCTGGAGGATGAACGAAAGTTTGCCTGGCAGGCAGGCAGAACGAAAGAGAGGGAGGAGGACAGCCTCGTGATAGGAGAATTCCAGCGTGAATGACATGGAAGTTCAGTGAGTGAGCTCAATAAGTGGGATAAATGAACAACACTCGTACATGCTAGAGAGTTCAGTAGTGATGGGAGGCAATAAAGCAGCAAAGGATGACAGATTAGATCATGTAAGACCTTCCTATCTTCCTGGAAAATTCAGGCACTGTGGCCTTTTCCTAGAGGCAAGGAAGATCTCCTGAGGGGGCTTTTAGGGGAGGTCATGATGAGACCTGAGATTTGTAAAGATAACCCTGAGGTTGTATGGAGGATGGCTTTGAAGAGAGCAAGCCTGGGTGCAGAGAGACCAGTCAGAACTCAACCCAACATTCTATGGTGACTGGGATGTGGTGAGAGGCTGAACAGGGGTCTCTGGATGAGGAAACTGAGGAAGATGGAGAATTTAGGACAAATGTTAGGCTCAAGAGACAAGGTCAATGGTGTCGGTTTAACCAAGGAAAGGAGCACAGAGGGTAAGGAGACCAAGAGGGGAAGGTGGCAGTTTCACTTTTCGACTTGCTACTGTTGAGCTCCCCGGGCCAGCCAGGTGCAGGGCCCAGGAGCAGCCCGAGTTCTGGGACTGCAGCCCGGGAGCGGGTCCTCACGAAGACTCTATGTGCTAACACTGTAAGTAGTATCCCTCCTGGAGGACCTGCATGTTGAGAGATGTTTCAAGGAAAAGGAGAAGAAGGAGGAGAAGAAGAAGAGGAGGAGGAGAGAAGTAGAAAAAGAAAGAGGAAAAGGAAAGAAAAAAGGGAAAACAGGCTGGCGCCCTCTGATATACTATTTGAAGTAGCGTGTCTTGCAGAGATATTATTCTGAGGTCAGGGTGAACGTGTGTGTGTTGGAGAACATGGCACTGGAGTTCCTGGGAGAGGGCTGAGTGTGCAGACATAGTTTGACTTTGGGAGAGTTACGCTGAACACAGTGCTTGGAATAAACCTTAGTTGTTACTAAACCCTAAATGTCTAGGGAATTCTTGAGAATGCTAAAGAAATGGAAATCTTCAATGGGATGAATTTTACTGCTTATACAGGTATTGCTTCCTTGGGAAATGGAAAAGGAAAGAGAGTAAACATTTACTGAGCATGATTCAATGTCAGGTGTTTTTCCCACAACAATATTAGGTAGATATTATTGACTTGTTTTGAAAATGAGGAAACTGAGGTTCAGAGAGTCCAAGCTTCTAGAGGGAGTAGGTCATAGAGCTGCAATTCAAACCAGTACAGTTTGTGCTGAAGCCCACACTCTCCACGAGGTCATGATATGTTTTCCTACAGGGGTTGTGTGGGAGAATTACAAGCCTCAAAACTGTACACTAACAAAGGTATAATCTTTTCCTTGGGTGACTGTTAGGATTTTAAAATGTGATTTCTATTATGAATTGATATCAAAATTCTTTCCATGGAAATGTAGTGGAAAGTTTAGGATGGAAACCTAAGGGAAAATGTGAGTTAAAAGAAGAATTTTAGCTTTCCACATGGTTTTTCAGGAATGTAGCCAAACAGTAAAAGTAAGACAAAGTTAGTTTCATAGTAGAGGCATTACAGAATTTCATCTAATCAACTTTTCCTTTCACTGCTCTCTTGCAAGGAGCAAGGGATTATGCTAAGTTCAGTTAGGGATTCAAAAGTAAATGTGATAACATATCTATTCAAAGAGCTTATTTAAGAGGCTAAAAATGCATTTGATACACACAGCATTATCAAAACTCCAAAACAGCCATGAATAACAGTTAGTTAAGGTTTTCTAAGTGTCTTATTCATCTTCATATCCCAGCACCCATGTCAGAATCTAGCATACCAAATGGGCACTCAGCAATGTTTTTTGAAAAAACAAATTTTCCCAATTAACAAAAAACACTGAGTTTCATCTCTTCACTGTCTCCATGGCAGGAGTTTGATCTTACTGGTAATCATGACGGTATCCTAGATGTCCTAAATTAAGAATGGATAAACTCCTTCCTGTACTCCACCAGCTGTCTGCTCTTTATTACTCCAGGTACTGAGCAGGCCTTAGGGTTTAGAGAGGCAAAGAACACGAGCCCTGGCCTCCCAAGTCCATCTGGAGACATGCAGGTAAACAACGATAAATGCCATGTGATGGGGGCTGTGACAGAGGCAATCCCATGGAAGGTTTTCCAGCCCAGAAGGGGCAGGGAGGCATGACGGAAGGCTCTGTGGGGCTGTGGAATCCCAAAGGATGAGGTGGAGTTAGCCAGGTGAAGACGAAGGAATGGGGACTAAAACAGAGAGCAGCAGGTGGAAAGACAAAGTCTCACAAAAACGTGGGGCCTTCAGGCAACTATTAAACAGTTTGGTCTGGATGCGCAAAGTATCTGTATCCAAGAGTGGTGGGTGATGAACTAAAGCTGAAAAGTTCGGATGTGGCTGGCAAGAGGCACAGTGGGAGATGGGAAGGTGCGATTTCAAGACATGGCCACAAGGGGGTGCAGTGTCTCAGTGTGTGGCTCCTTTGATAATACGGCGATTTGAAGAACAAAGAAGCCTGACCTGCCTCTCTTCCCAAGTAAGGCTGAGAAGTTACAAGGTGAAAAAGTTACGTACCAGGTTAAACTGCTGTTGCAATTTTTCATTGGCATAATTGATGCAAAACTGTTCAAAGCTGTTCACATCGAAGGTTTCAAAACTGAAATACAGTTTAAACAAGTTAAAATATAACTTGAAGGACATATGCATTTGCTTATAGCTAAGTATTTTTGACACATTTCATAATTTAAAAGTTTGTTTTGTTTTCTGCAAGTTTTAAGTATACCCAAAGCTTCTGGTGGTCAGTTTGTAAATTACCTTTTTCCAGCGGGGCAAGAAGGAATCTGGAATGTAAAAAAACCCCTACCATGAACCAGGCATTATAATAGGCCTGTCACAATGTGGTGTTTCATTTAATCCATACAACAACACTGATATCGGTATTGTTATCACTTTATAGATGAGGAAATCAAGACTCTAAGAGATTAAGGAACTTGCCCGAGAACACACAGCTAGTGTCAGAACTCAGGTATGAGCCTGCTCTACCTGCTGTGCTTTAAATGAAAAAGAAATGTAATGTCCTATTCTCGAACTCTTGCCCATGGAGGGGAGAAGCAGCCCAGTTTTGCTTCTCCAAGGAGTGTTCACATAGTTCTTGGAGGACAAGAACTTGATACAAAAGGTTGTACGTATCAGGTACAACACAGATGTGGCCCTGCCTGCACGCTTAGACTCCAAATTAGCTGTCTCCCTAGTTGCCCAGGAGTTGCAAACTCAAGAGCCTGGAGGAGCCCGGCAGATGACAGAAATGGAAGCAGGCTGGAAATAATACAAGGCAAATGGTGTGGGGCCTGTGACAAGCCCATGGTCCAAAAGGGCAGGCGCTACTGAGCTCCAGTCAGCTGTGGCCAAGGATTAATTCAAGCCAGGATGTTAGAGCACCTGATTCTCAAGAGAAGCCAGAAAGCTTATGTTTATATGAACTATCCAGTCCGTAAAACACGATGTGGGCCAAACAAAACACAGACACAAAAGCACAACTGCCTTCTGCTGGGAGAAAGCTTGTTTAGTATGTCCAGGTGTGGGGCGCTGAGCTAAGTCAGCATTTATGGACATCACCTCTCTTAACCATAATGCACCCTGTGCAGGGGACAACTGTGGCCCCGCTGTTATAGATGAGGATCAGAGGAAGGGTAATCATTGTGGGGACCATCAGCTGGCAAGTGGGGAAAGGATGCAACTTGAGCCCCAGGACCCTTGTTCTTAATGGCTCTAGTCTGGAGAGGTCCCTGCTAGCTCCAGCCAGCATTCCCCTGTGAGCCTTGGCTCACTTGGCTGAGCCACGTTGGCTCAGTGTAGCACCCTGAGCAGGGGAAGGGGCTGACCTGTCCTCTGGACAGCTCCAGGGTGACCGAGAGCCAGAGCAGAACCCAGGCAGCTCCAACAATGTACCCCTGGTGGTGATCCAGAGGTTCGGAGGCCGGTTTGGACATCAAGGACTGGGCCTGGGGAGGGTCAAAAGGGTCTCAGACCCCAGTCAGGGCCAAGAGCAGGGGCCAGAAGGTCAAACATTGGTGACTATTTTCCTGCCCCTCTCCTCCCCCTACTACCCAAGAAAGGGCACTTGGAGCTGAAGTTCAAAACCCAAGTAAAGACCTAAATCTGTGATATAAAATGCCAAATGCACATTATCTATAACAATACTTCCCATTTGAACAACACTTAGGGTTTTCAAGATGCTTTCACCATTTCTCTCACTTGAGAAAGAGACAAGATATTATTAGCTCCATCTCACAGGTGCAGAAACTGAGGTCTGCAGAGGTTCTATGACTTTCCCAGTGTCACACGACTGCAAGGCTACAGTGTCAGGACTCAGACCCAGGTTCTAACTCCCAGACCCAAGTCTTCCCAACTCTGGGTCCAGCGGAAAATAAACACATGACTGTCTGGGGAACCACAGGCCTTTCATGTTGCTCTGAGCTTAAACCTTAAAGCTCACAGTGTCAGCTGAAATCTCTTCCAGCGATGGTAACTTTTCCCTTAAGGTTTCCTCATTTCCAGGTCAAACTGAGCTGAGTTCTCCTGGAAGTCAAAGGGTGTGCCTGGGTGTGGGTTCAGTGGCAGAGGGCTAATGCAGACGTGGAGCACGCGCGTGGCATGAGTGGACGCACCCAGGTGGTGGCCCCGACACTTGAGGAGGAGGTAGAGTTTTTGAAGGGGCAGGATTAATTCACGGAATGGCAGCAAGCATGTCACTTTTCTAATTTCTGAAGAGGAATCTAATTTAAAAATTAAAAAATTTAAAATACACGCTAAGAACTTGTGAATTTACAAGGTTTGCCCTCTTTGTCAAAAATTCAAATCCCTTATGACCATGGCCTCCCAGCCCACGGATCTGACTCCACGCTCCTCCCTCACTGCTCTGGTGAGTGTGCTGTGCCCCTCTTCTCTCCCCAAGCCCAGGTGGCCTCCAGGCCACCCACATGCTTATTCCCGATCTCTAATTATCCGCCTGTCTCCCCCCTGAGATTTCTGCTCCCAGGAGGGCAGGTGCCCCGTGTCTAGTCCTGTTCACCAACTACACCTGGCACAGTGCACGGCGCACTAATATTTGTGGGATGAATGAAATAATATAGTCTTTACAGGCCTATTATTTTTAAGGTACTTTGGAAACACAGGAAAGAATAGAGAATAATATGACAATCCTGTGTTTCCGGCACAGGGAGTGACCATTGTTAACAAGGACTATTACCCTTTAAAACTTTACCTATTTTTTTTAACTGGCTGTTTAAGTCCTTTTTTGGAACACGATGAGATAAATAATTTACTACACTATTCCAGGAATGTATTAGTATTTTATAACTGTTGATACGTACTATTAATTGGAAGTCATGTATTAACTTAGAATCTAAATTAAATAAAAGACCTCCCATGAGGCATTGCCTCCCATTAAACAGCTTCCGGGGAAAGCTGGTTCGCTTTGTCTGGGAAGTTGCTCAATAGCAGTGCCGTGGCCCTTCCTATAACCCCCGCACCCCAAACACACACATACAAGCAGCCCATGATGCCTTCCAAGGGACAGACTCCCCCTCCCACTGAGAACGAGGATCGGCCCTGGAAGGGTGTTGGGCCTTTGAGACCGATGCTAACAAACAAAAGTCTTAGTGGAGATGATCCCTTGGAGCAGCCTCCGGGCTGGCTCTGGTGCTCAGGCCATCCTCCAGTCATCGTCAGCAGATGTGAACTGGAGCCAGAATCTAGAGGAGCAGAACCAGCAAAGAGGGAGGAAGAAAAAGCTCCAACATGGGAGCTTTGTCCCAGCTACGCAGCCCTTATTACTCGGCCAGTGGACAGAACATATGGGTTTGAGCCCCCCTCTGGCTGCGTTCTGACTTTCAGTCTCCGTCTATGAAATGGTAAAGGAAGGCCGGTGCTCACAGCTCATGGGCCTTTGTGGGGAAACGCAGGGGAGCCCCACACGCCCGGGGTTGTCTCACCGGCAGAGCAACCTGGACAAGTTACTGAATTGTCCTAAGCCTTGGTTTTTTTAATCTCTAAAATGGGGATAATGATAAGGTTGCTTAAGAATTAAATGAGAAAGTGGCATTAAAACATAAACAGCACCCAGTGAGCTCTCGATGTTGGCCATTACTAATTTAGCATGTATTTAACACACTCTAAATAAAAAACACTATAGCACAGGAGACTGTGACTTAACACCCATTCATGCAAAAACAGAGACCATCATCTTTCTGTTCATGAAAAACAGAAGAGAGGAACAGAATGAAATGGTCTAAAACTAATCAGGCATTTGATACTTAAATGAGGAAAAACAGGCTCATTGAAGAGGATCTTACCCATAAATGTCCAAAACACCAATAAAAGTGTGCTGCTTGCCTGAAAACTGCAATGCTTGGTTAATTTTCTCCACAATGAAGTTGAACAGGTGGGCATAGATCTTTTTGGCCAGTGCGTCCCTGGCATTGGCAGCCTGGGACCTCATCATGGGTTTCACCACCGTCTCGGAGGTCGTGACAATTTTGCGATTGCACAGCCACTGTGCAACTTGGCTGGCCTCCACGCCCAGGAGCTCACAGAAGACGTTCAGGTGACGGTCGTCCTCCTGCAAAAGCAAGCAGGGCCCGTCGGGCCCCTTGGTCCACACTGGGGCCTGGGCCAGGATGCGAATGAGAGGGCCTCACGAGACAGTCAGGCCTGGGACTGAGGACGGGGAGCCGCAGCCGCCTTTGTCCTGTCCCAGCCCTTGCGAGGGTACTGCTGTGGTGAGGGCCAGGCCATCCTGGGCCGTATCCCACCCACATTTTTTATTCCAGCCAAAGAACGTCAGTAGTGATGAGGTCACCAAAGCCGTTCCCTGCTGCTCCCGTGTGTGCAGGTGCAGCCTCAAGCCCCATCTCTTCCCTCTGCATCACGCCCGGACCACTGTGAGAAAGCACACCCTCCCCGTCCCACTCGTGTGGTCAGGGGTGGGCTGGGTGGGCTGGCCCAGGAAGTACTTAGGTGTTGTCAGACAGGCCCTGTGGCTCCCTGACCTGAGCCGGCGCATGAGGGCTGTGGTAGAGCTTCTCCTGGACACAGTGGCTCCTGCCTCTCCCCACAGCCTGGGCACGAGGGTGGTCCCCGCCGGCTAGATGAGGAGAGGGAGGAGGTACCCCCGGCTTCCCAGCCTCCAGCATGGACAAGGGCCTCTTGGCACTTTTTAGAGGACACATGACGGCTCCATCTCTCCTCTCAGGGCAGGGGGCCTTCAAGGGCAGGCCAAGACACTGTCTTAACTAACTGGGCAGACCACAGACTGCATTTTAAAAGTGTGAGCATATGGTGGAGGACGCAGTCTAAAAAGTCCTGTCCCCACTCCCCCACCGTCCACCACACCCCTTCTGACCATCACCACAATAATACAAAGTGGTTTCCGGTGCACTTGCCCTCCTCACTGGGGAAGGGATTGCAGAGCCACTGATTTCCTTCCTTCTAAGATGAACTAAACCTTCTGAGCCCCCAAGACTCAGCCATCAGCACTGCTACAGAGGGAAATGTAAAGGGGCAGTCTTCTTTTTGTTTAACAAGATGGCTTCATACAAACTTAATTTGCACAAGATTTCAAAATGAAGGGTATCTGTGTTCCAGAGCTAGGACCAATAATTATAGGACTATTTTCCTACAAATATTTTTACAAGAGTTTCCAAAGGATTTTTAGTCTATTGATTTTAATTCCTCCTCCAAAATACTACCTTTGTAACAAACTTCATGGGATAGAGTTCACTGTGATAGAATTTGTTGGGTGGGAATCACATTTTCAGTCCATGAGAATTAGAGAAGAAAAGGGGCCAAGGCTGGCATCTCTGAGGTAAATCGGCAAGGAAACAGAAGGGGAGCAATACCCCTTTCAAGCACACAGGCCTACTGTCAGCTCTCTCAAAACTAAGTTGTTGAGTGAATTAACCAACTCTGAGGTCAGGACATTAAGGGTGGCTGAAAGCAGAGAGCAAGGGGATACTCGGTGTGAGATATAAGGAGAGGATGGAGAGTTACTTCCTGGTCAGAGGTGCTAGGACTGAGGCACGAGCCCAAAAGCAACTCCCCTCTGCCCCCCTCTCTCCTTAAACCGCAGGTACCAGAGAGCCGAGACACCGCTGGTTGCACAAAATTATCAACTGTCTCCATCGGTTATTCTGGAGGCATGAAAATAGACACATTAACACAAAGCTTTGAAATGCTTTTGTATTTCATAGAAATATCTTTTACTATGTGTTTATTTTCTTTTTTACATGGATATCAATGAAGACTAACCAAACATACATACTCTCTGTGTACTTCTCATAGGAATTTGTTGTAGAATGGTCATACACATACACTCATTGTGTGTCCATTAAATAAAGAAACCTAAGACAAAACTCATGTGGGAGTGTATTTCCACAGAGGCAGCAGGCACTGTTGATGCTTGGCTTGGATGGGTGTTGGGGGGTAGGGGGATATCCTTTCTGCTTAAAGCTGCTCAGTCCTCTAAGGCCCTGCATGGCCCGCCCTTCCCGCCCCTCACCCTTTCACTCAGGCACTTTCCCGCAGTTCCTCAGACAGTGCCTCCCGCCCCAGGGCCGCTGCACTGCTGTTCCCTCTGCTTCAAATGCTCTTCCCTCAGATGCAGCATGGTCTGCTTCTTACCGCCTCTGGGCCCTGCACCCTGGCCCTTATCAGAGAGGTTTTCTCTGACTCCCCTATGAAAAAGCACAATCCCCCTTCGCCCCTACCCTATTTTGTTACCCTCTGAGGAGTCATCACTAGCTGCCAGAGCCGAGGTTTGCTTTGATGTCTCCCCCTCCCTCCTAACCCAACACCAGATTATAAATGCCCCGAAGGGCTTTTTGTTTTGTTTCCCCAGAGCCCAGAACAGTGCTTGTCACATAGTAGGTGTTCAATAAATATCTGCTGAATAATAGAAGAACAAAGAGAGAACGGATTTTCTTCCCCTCTACCATTGCAAGGGGAAGCAGCTTCACTCTTCCTGGGAAGGCAGCCCTGGAAACCCCTACTCCCTCATTCCTGTTAAACCAGTCTCCCCAGTAGGCCCAGCTGTGCTTGGTACTGAACCCCAAGGTAGCTGAACTGAGAGGGAGTCCTACCAATGCTCCTCCAAATGCAGGACGGGTAAGACAAACGGGTTTCTTACACTGATTGAGGACCTCTCGTTGCCCACTGCTGCTATCTGCACGTTGCCCAGATGCAGGATGGCTGCCAGGATCTTAAAAACATCATTCTGAAAATCCTCCTTGAAACCTGAAAGTAAAAAATTTCCCAAATTAGGGATATTAAATGTCTTCTCTTATTTAATTACTAGCAAGATAAGCACCTGAATTCTTTCAGAACACCCTAGTACTGTCAGTGCATATATATATATATATATATATATATATATATATATATGTATACACACACACACTCGCTCACAAGCTCCCTGAATTCTTTTTAAGGGGCGCTGCATAGATTCCACTTGCCCCTCCAGATCATCTGCACCCTGTCTCTGTCCTGGACCAAGTCAGTGGGCTCTCAGGCCCTCTGGCCTCTGGCTGGGTTTGGCTGATGGGGAGCCCTGCCAGGAGATCAGAGACAAGAAGGAGAGAGAGGCTCTGGGTTATGTCTTCCCCTGATTGGTCTCTTTCCCTGGAAAGTTGCCTCAGACGGGCCATGTCGTTTGACCAACAGAAGCTCCTGACCCAGTGATGACTTTACCCGAATCTCTCTCCTTTCAGGTTCCAGTAATACCCCCAGACCTGAATGGAAAAGACCAGTGAACAGTTCCAGGCTGCTCCCCCAGGGCCTGCACTGCCCCTTGGAGTGCCCCACACCCACCCACATATTTGTAATCGGTCCTTTGTAAATAAGCCGCCCCTTATCCTAATCTGAGCATGCCATGTGTTTCCCACTGGAACCCTGATTGATGTAGGTGGAATATAAAGTATGAATAAAAATGATAGTCAGTCATCATGAGGGTATTAGGACATCTCCAAAAAACTGAATAAATGAAGCCAGCTGCCAGAAGGACTTTGTGTGAGACCTTGCCAGCTGCCCGCAGGCTTTGCGAGGTCAGGCCCAGGCCCTGCGTGAGGGTGAGCATCTGAGTGGAGTTGATGGCACTGCAGGAGTCTAGGAGCCTGGAGGCAGCCTTGGGCAGCTGGGCAGGTTCATGCACCGATACTCAGAGTCCCTGGTCCGCACCCCTCTGCTGAGATGCCCCAACCCCCTCCAAGCCTAGGGACAGCAGGCCCTAAATACCAAATAAGAGATGCTGTGGCTGCCCATTGCTTCTCACTCAATACCAGGACTATTTCAATAGCAGCTATGTCATGTTCTTAACAATTTCAAAACATAGAGAGTCTTTATCTTAAAGATTAAACAAAATCAAAGTCTTAAAAGATTCCAAACCAAAAAATATACAGAAGACTCTACCTCAATTTGAATCCAGGCATTTGCTGCCTTTTGATTTGGAGCTAACACCTCCATTGGAGGAAAAGATTCCTCTAACAGAAATGAACCTCCAGGCCACCAACATGGTAACGACAGGTAAGTGATGAGGAAAACCAACTAAGAAAGCAAAGTTTGGTAATGTTCCTTCCAGCTCTCCCACCAACTCTGGCTGTGTCTATAACTAAATCACTTAACTACACCAGGCCTTCCAGAATCTATAAAAGGGGAAAAAACAACTCCATAGCAGTAATGTCAAAAAAAGAATTTACATTCTCAGCTAAGTAATTATCTTCAGTGAGACAAAGTCATGCAAAAGCAAGCTGGCCTGAGTTAGATTTCAGTTAAGTACAACGGTCGCATTCCCTGGGCCTGAGGTCCAGGTGAGGTCTTGCTGTTTCTAGAGATCAAGGGTCATGACAACAGCTGAAAGGTAAGGATCGAAGGATGAATTGAGAAAGACAGGGACAGCAGGAGAGTAAGAGAAAGGATTTTTTTTTTTTTTTCAGAATGCATCCCCTTCTGCTTTCTCGGGCCTTCTTTCAGCGCTAGCTACCATATCAGGAGCAGAGCCAGAAAGGAAAGTAGAAGGAATTCTGCATCAGTACTTACCATGTATCATCTCATTTAATGCTTATAACCACCATATGAAGAAAGTACTAATATTGTGCCCATTTTACAGAGGAAGAAACTAAGGCATAGAGAGGTTAGGGAGCTTGCCCAAAGTCACACCAGACATGCCATACCTAAGCAGTTTAAAGCCAGCACCCACACAGTAGGTGAAAGACCCTCAGAGTTCACGAAGTCGTCTTAACTTCATCCAAGACTGTCTAAACATGGACGTTTCCTGATGCTCCGAGCCAGGCAAAGGAGACGGTTGAGCAGGATCCAGAGGTCCATTCACTGGGTGTGTTGGCGAGTGGATTCATGTTTTGTACCAGAGGACCTCGCTGTGGACCGTTCATCTACACGGCCTCCACAACAAACCACAGCAATGGAAGACTCAGCCAACAAGCACTCATTTAGCAATTACATTTTAAAAGGAACAATCTGCCCAAGTGTACTATAAGCCTATATACGATTCAGGTTGGCAACTACACACACAAAAAAACAATGGGACAAGCAGCATAAATAAGACGTCCACCTTGTTAGGAGATGCACTGTCCAATAGGACATCCTGCAGTGATGGCAATGCCCTAATATGGGAGTTAACAGCCACCCTCACATGGGAGTCCCCAAATGAGAAGTGCCCCGGTGAGCCCAGTCAACCCAGAAGCATGAGAAATAATAGTAAATTGTACTTGGGGAACAACCATAGATAAGTGGAACAACTATTTTCATTATTACCCCTGTATACAGATGGGAAAACAGATCCAGGGTAAGAACTGACCTGTTGAAGGTCACAGACCGATCTTAGGACACATGAAATAATTGGAGAGAAAACAAGACACTGTATAATTAAGGACTAAATTTTGAGGTCTAATGGCCAATGCACAGGCAATCGGAGAAGGGAGAGGTCATTGGCCTAGTGTTTTTAAATCATGGGGCTTGGTGGAAAGGAAATGGGCTCATATTCTTGGAATTCTGCTAGCCACCCTCTGTTACTTGCTGAGATCTGCTCTCTTGGGGGAGAATGGCAGAAGTGCCCCAGCCTCTTTCCACCAGCCTACTGCACACAGCACAGTGGACACCCATATCATTAAAAGCCATGGGAGGTAGAGGATTTTGTACTGTCCCTCCTCCAAAAAATTGGGGGGAGGGGATTTCTCTAAAACACCTAGAGCTGGTGTGAAGGGCCAGGACCAGGGTGAGGGAAGCTGGGCCACCCCTGCCTTTGTGCAACCCTGAGCGTACAGGCCTCCTTCAGTTCTGTGCCCCAGATACCTCTCTTGCCTCACTCTAGTCCCAGCCCTCCTGGTAAGAAAATTTGTGAAAATAATCTGATTTGTGTGATGCAGTGGGCAAAAGTGCTGTTAGTTTGTGATCTCCAGTAATTATCGAGGACTTCATGGAGGAGGGGATTGTTTTGCTCAAAGGATGGCTCTGACCATACAGAATAGAGAGGCAGAAGACAAGCAGGAACATTTGCTGGCCCTGCTACAAGCTTGGCCTGGGGATAGCAGCGTCTACGCACACTCCGTACCAGTTGTCATGAGAGTCCTGTGGGTGAAGTGAGTCTCCATTCTACAGTCAGG
>PVKY010003766.1:0-20805 GCA_004027775.1 Bradypus variegatus
ACCACCCATCCACCCATCCACACATCCACCCATCCACCACCCATCCACCCACCCATCCACCCACCTATCCACCTATCCACTCACCCACTCATGTGCTGTTTGCAGCAGGCACCCTAGGTAACTGCAAGTGGAACAAATGCAGTTGGTGGATTAACTGCACCCACCTGCAGGCTAGTGAGGGTTTCTCTGCTTTCCTGTCACAGGCGGGTGTGTGGTTCCAGGCGATGGTGAGTTGAGAAGACGGCACCCAAGGGCAGACCCCCACCCTGCACCTGAGGCTCTTGGAGGTGGGGGTGGCAGGGGCTGTGCTTGCTCAGGTGCTGGCAGCAGAGCAGGATTTCAGGGGGTGCCTCGTTGGTTTGCCTTGGGGGGTGCAGGGTCCTGGGTTGTGGGCTCACTGCCTTTGGAGCAAGATGCTTTCTTGTGTGGGTCATGGGTGTCTGCCTGAGCCTTGATTGGAGGACCCTCCTCTTTGGAATGTGGGGTGCAGGGGCGGGGCACAGAGAGCAAAGGGAAGAGGCATCTGGCGGGAGGCGGGACGGCCAGGAGAAGTTTGGTTCAGGATATCATAAAAGAAATAAGGTTTTTGCATCCTCTGCCCACAGACTTACTGGAAGTTTTAGAATTGGGTCTGCGGAGGGTGCTCAGCAGGACCCTGAGCAGACACGGTCCTGCGGCCCTCATGTGGGTCGCCCCCGTGTTGGGTGCTGGCGACGGGTGGGTGAGAAGCCGTCCTGGCCCCCAAGGAGCCCACCATGCCTGGGGAGATGGCCTCCCCAGTCCCCTGATGGGCTATGGGGGTAAGAGATGCGGGTGCCAGGCCTCGGAGGACGGAGCCCAAGGGGTCCTGGGAGCTGCCAAGAAGGTGCGTCCATTACCGACTTGGTCAGCAAACCACTTCTTAACAGAGAGCGCAGGTGAAAGGCCAGACAAGTTCCTCTATGTGGATTTCAATTTGATTTTCAAAGTCCGAATTAGTCAAATTGGGAGAAAAGAGGCTTTTCTCTGTTGACTGGACTCAGAGTGGAAGTCCCAGTGAGGACACCGTTGGCGACGACCACGGCTGCCACGTACCAGAGACTTAGAACACACCGTCTCAGCGAAGCCGCCCAGCGGTGTCCGAGGCTGGGGCGTGCGAAACCTCCATTTATGCCTAAGGAGAGTGGGCCCCCGAGGCGCTCCGCAGGTCGCCCGAGCGGTGGCTGGGTGGGTTGCAGGCGGCGCTCCCATCGCAGGGCAGGGTCTGCACGGGCTCCGGGCGCAGCTGCTCCCTCCGCAGGGAGCCTTCATCCATTTGGAGCCACCCTTGGCGGATGGTGCCCGAGGCCCGGCTTGGACGAACCGCTGGCACGGGGGCTCCAAAGCAGGGCACGCCGAGGCCTCTGCCTTGGGGACAAGCAGCCATGGGTGGTCTGGGTCTACAGGTGACTCTGTCTTGGCTAGGGTGGCCTCAGAGGCCTCTGTCCCCTCCTGGCCTCCCCCTTCTGGCCGATGCCGTCCATCTTCAGGAGACCCCCCTCTCAGCAGGATGGTTTCCGAGAAGAATTGTGGCCGACGGCATGACAGGGAAGGTCTGTGGTTCCAGGGCTTTGACTGTGGGGTCTGCTGTGATCAGGGGAGGACTCAAAGCTG
Source organism: Bradypus variegatus (assembly GCA_004027775.1). NCBI lineage: Eukaryota > Metazoa > Chordata > Mammalia > Pilosa > Bradypodidae > Bradypus > Bradypus variegatus. The sequence continues at coordinate 1,633 of PVKY010003766.1, forward strand.
CCCCTGCCTCAGCCTCTTCCCCCAGGGGTACTGCACATGGGTGGGTGGGGTGGTCTGGGCTGACCCTGCCCCTGCCCGGTGTCCCCTGGAGCTATGGGACTGTGGTGGGGGAGGGAGCTAGTGAGAAGGCTTGCTGGCTCTGGCCACTTCTTTCTGTGGACACTGTGGACAGGTGGGGGATCCCAGACCCAGCAGGCGAGGCTGAAATATGGGCTATGACAGTCTTTCAAAATATCCTTGTGCAAAATCAGGGCTTGTTCATAACCGGTTGAGCAACCAATGGGAGCTGATTAGCAAGTAGAGGAAACGTGGAGGGAAGTTTCCAGAGATGTGCCCTGGGGTCCTACTGTCACTGTCTTCTTGCTTATTATTGTTGGTGAAGGCTTGGAGGAGGACACAGCTGCAGAATTATCCAATCTGAGGATGTCTCAGGTCAGAGAGGGATGGTAAATGTGCTCTGTAGACTTAAGATCTAAATATATCACAGCAGTTAGAGCGGTAGACTGGCTTTAGCAAGATACAATTTAATAGGAATAAATTTAAAGTAATTTAGGCAAATTCTCTAAGCATGTGGTGGGTGCTCAGGTCTGGGGACAGTGTAGATAAGTTTTAGCCAGCACCAGGATGATGGGGCTGCAGTAACAACCCAGAGTGGTCTCAGGTTGCATTAATAGAAGTATTGTTTTCAGAAGAAAGGAGGACACTCTGTTTTCCTCTTTCTCAGACAGAGCCCTGCTGGGGTTCTGTGTTCAAATCTTTGTGACCCGCTTTAAAGAGGACTTTGAATGGCCAAATAAGCCTCCAAACTTAGGCATCCAAAAAAAAAATGATGTGCTAAATTTATTCTTTGCTACTTGAGAAATGTCTTTTTTTTTGATTAAGGTAAATATTTTTCACTTGTAAAAAATAGAGAAAACACAGGAAAGTGTCAAGGTGGGAAGAAAAATCAGCTCTAACCTTCTCTTCCTACCCAGAGATACCTACTTCAGCATTTGGAATACTCTCTAATGGTCTTCTAAAAACACATACTTAAAAATAAAATTAGGGTGATGTTTATATATGTTTTGTGTCCTGTTTTTACTTAACATTGTATAATGAATGGTGCTGCACGTTTTTAAGCAACCACCAAAGCCACACATTTTAGCAACTGTTGACTCGTCCGTTGCACGGACGTCCCCAAATTTCATAATTTGTTTCATCGTTCCTAAATTCTTGGCTGCTTGGGTTGTTTCCAGTTTCCCCATGTTATAAATAATCCTGTGACTAACTTCCTTGCAGATAAATCTTGGCCTGTGCCTCTGATTACTTCTGCAGGAGAAATTCCTAGAAGTAGAATTCCCGGGTCAGGGAATTGAAGCACTCCCCAGGCTGTGGAGGAAGCGCGGGCCCCAGGAAGGTGTGTGCCCTCATTAGCATGCACCTGGCATCCTAGACACCCGGCCACCTGGCCAGCACGGGCCCTTCTCCCTGGAGACAGTCTTTGCCACTCTACCAGGTGGAGACGTCATTGTGCGTTGCATTTCCATGACTATCGTGCAAGGTGGTCTTGCCTTTCGGTCTCTCCTCCTGTTTTGTTGACAACCTGCAGACGGACACCAGGCACGCGTGTCATATGAGCCCCTCTTGGGGTTTCCTGAAGATGACGACTGTGTCCCTTTCATGGGTGTTTCCTGGAGTGTCCAAAAGGCACAGATGGCTCAGCAAATGAGCAAAAGAAAGTCAAACTGGAGCCCCCCGCGAGGAGGGTCAGAGGGTGTGGACTGGGGGCGGCGTGTCTGGCTGACATGCTGGTCCCTGCCTCCTGGTTCTCTTCCGTGGAAGCCTCCGGAACCTCCTGTGCACTGGGGATGAAGGTCCAGTTAGGAAGCTGAAGAGATGAAGCACATGGAGCACTCGGCACTGGGCTGGGCACGTGGCCAGCGCTCACCTAACGGCAGCTGTTTTTCTTCTCAGTACTATTAAGTTTCCTTCACTGATGCAAAGACTGCTTTCATGAATTACAAAAGAACATGGTTCCTCAACTCCATCCTCTGCTTCGCCCAAAAAATGTTTATCCCCTGCTTCTCTGTGACTGAGACCATGCCCCAAACAAGCAAATAGTGAAAAGACACCTGCTGTGACACAAATTCCAGGCTGGCTGGGGACTCCACAGGCACGTTGAATAATGTACTGGCTTAATTCCTAAGGGAAAACACGTGAAAAAGCACACTTTGCTTAAGACGTTTTCTGTTTGTCCTCTATAGGAAGAAAACTAATCTTGCTAGTAATTGCGTCTGTCCCAGGTTTTCCATCTCATATTGGCTAAGAGCTAAAAAATGCTAGCGTTCAGTGCTGGCAGGGTTATGGTGAAAAGGGAACTTCTTTATACCAAGCCATGAAATCACATGCCCTGTGTGGCTCAGTGAGAAAAGGACGCTGGGCAGGGGCTGCCTTCACTTGCAGCTGGCAGAGGGGGTGAGAGCCGTTTCTTTGCAAACAGAGACATGCCAGGAGACTGGCCTCCTGTCTCCCTAGGCCCCAGCTTCTGACAGTGGCAGCCCTCGGCCTTTGGCCTTTTCTCCGTCTTCCTTCTCTTTGAACGTTCCTTGGAGATTCTGATTTCTTTCAGGAACCCATTGACTACGCTTCCCATGTTTAAAAGTCTCATTGCGGCCATGGTTTTTGTGGACTATTGATCCTGTTGTTTTCCGAGATCTGCTGCATCACAAAAGTTCCTGGAGGGAACTTCAGGACAAGCGAGGGCCGTCACCACCACCCCCTTCTGCTGCCACGTTTGGGTGCAGATGGCACGAGTGGGCGTGCGCCTGTTGGCACAGGACCCCGTCTTCAGGTTCCAGGCTGAGCTGTGATTTCCCCAGGCAGGTGGGGAGGCTGGCGTCCAGCAGAGCGATTCTCTGCAGAGGAAAAGAAAGTGCATTTCTGCCAGGTCTTTCCTGCTGGATTATAGAGTGTGTCTGTATGTGGGGGCGGGGAGCCCTTCCTCTGGGCCCTGGCCTGGGCCCGTCCACCCATCCATCACTTCAACCGGGCCTTGGAGGAACACATCGTGCCTGGAAAGCGCCTGGCTTCTGGCCTCTACCCTGAACCCCTCTCTCCAACTGCCCCGGGGCCCGTCCTCCCTGGACTTTGCCCGACTCCCCAACTCTGGGGGCTGCCGTGGCCCGGGGAGTGTGCATGCTGCAGTGTGTGTGTTTTCAGAAGCTGTGGGGGAACGCCGTGTGTATAAAATTAGCATTGCCTTGTTGGCCTCTTTCAGACTAATTCGGAGTGAAATGTTTTAGCAATGGTGGGCTGCTTCTATCAGGAGAACAAGAACTAATTAAATTCCTTCTGACCATCAAGCAGTAAATTATTTATATCCAGACAGATGTAATCCAATCTCCAGCATCCAGCTCGACCCAATGTGCATCCTATGATTTTTCAAGGAGGAGAGGAGGAGAAAAGAGGACTCGAGTACTCAGAGGAGGTGACAGATGTCAGGAAGAGCTAGAAAACTCCAGCCTGGGGGATGCCTGGCCCCCTTCACCTGTGGGGAAGTGGAGTTTCTTGGGGAAGGGCCCGGGGCTTCCATTGGGGTGCCCAGCCCTGACCTCCCTGCTGTTGGACAAGTCTTTGTTTGACAAGATCTCAGCTGTTTTGGGGGAGAATTAATTTTACTAATGAATTTGCTAGTGCATGTCACAGAGACTTATTGGTCTGCCCCTGGGTGGCCCTTGGTAGCTGCCAGCTTGCATTTGGGATGGAGTAGTTAGTTCAGCCCCACGTGATGGTTTTATTCTTTCCTCGTGGCCAAGGCTTGGAGCTTCCTGGTGGGCTGCGAATCCTCTGCTGCTCCCCCACGAGGAGTGTGCTTCTGGGATAAAACTTGGAATTCTCAAAACCAGGGCATAGAGACGGGATGGGCTTCATCCCCGTAGCAGGAGGGGGCGGCGGTGCTGGACATCTCTGCTGGTAGCTGCTCGGTGGAGGAACAGACACGAGCCTGGGTGGCCTTGACGGGGGGCTCCCGCACCTGGGCTCCCCTCCCCAGGGAGAGGCTCCTGCCCCCAGGAACGTCAACTGCTGGCCCTGTGGCATGGCCCGGGCCTTTGGTGAGGACTCCTTTTGCAGTGCTCAAGTTGGGTCAGTGAAAGGACATCTGCTCTGCGCCTGACTGGGTTGGGCTCACCTTGGTGACCCATCCACACCGGTGAATTTCACGCTGTTTGATTTTTCAAATGGCAAAAAGGCCCTTTGCAAGATGTGTTCTCCAAGTCCCTAAAGTGTTTTGGGGGTATCTCTTCCAGAATTACCATTATGGCCAAGGGTGTATTTGTTTGAACAGTTGAAACATCATCCTCAGGGGGTGGGGTTAATTTGGGGGAGCTGCTGCTGGCAACATGGCTCTGTCTGTCGGGGGGAGCCCCCCACATAAAAGCATCGTCCCTGCATCAGTCAGTCTGGGTTCAAGTCCTGGCTCTGCCTCTTATCAGATATGTGGCCTTGAGTGCGATAGGTAATCCCTGTGAGCCTCAGTTTCCCCATCCATGAAACTTCCCACCTCATAGAGTAGTTGTGGAAGCAATGAGGCAACATGGGCGGAGTCCTCTGGGCAGTGTCTGGCACCAGGCCAAAGCTTAACCAGTGCCCCACCATGATTAGCAAGCCGGGCAAAGCCGCAAGGGGGGAGGGAATGGTGGGGGCATCTGTAGATGAAGACACCTGAGCTGCTAACCTACCAGAAGTGTTGTGGCCATGGCAGGGCCGATGCCATAGTGGAAAGCACTGGCCAGCAGTGTTAGATTTGGGGGTTGACTTTAGAGCATGAGCCATTATGCATTGTGGTCACTGGGTTGGTCATTCCTCGATGTCCCCAGACACAGCTGGGCAGTGAGCAGTGGCTGCTTGTTAGCTGCCTGCTGTCCATTTTAAGCATCATAAAGAAGGAGCTGTCTCTTGAGTACCTATTCTGGCCGGGTCTGGACTATAGTTTGGGAGAAAAGAAGAGTGGCTGCCCTCCAAGGCATTGGCCTGTGGGAGAGGCAGGACGCCTCCATTCTTAGTGGGATGGAGAGTGGAGTGCCAACACCCACCCGGGCTCACCGTTCTCCCACTCACACAGTACCTCTGTGTGTATTATTGCATTGAATCCTTACAAGAGATGTTCTCCAAAGACCTTTTAGCCCCAGTTACTTCTTCATCTGGGTCTCCTAGGGCTGGGATGGGAGTGATGACAGGGGACTATCACCTGGGATGGGGACTCAAGAAAATGCTGAAGGTGCAGGACTGTGTTCACACCATCCAGCCATCCACTCACCCACCCACCCATCCACCCATACCCACCCATCCATCATCCATCTTTCATCCATCCACTAATCACCACCCATCCGTCATCCTTCCATTTACCCATACACTTACCACCCACCCAGTTATCCACGTACCCAGCCACCCACCTGGCCATCCACCCACCCATCCATCCATCCATCATCCATCCATTTACTCATCCACTTACCACCTACCCAATCATCCATTTACCCAGCCGCCCACCTGGCCATCCACCCATCCATCCATCATCATCCATCCACCCATCCATCATCCATCCACCCATCCAACCATCCATCCATTGGTCCATCCATCATCATCCATCCACCTATCCATTCACTCACCACCCACTCACCCAGCCATCCATCATCCACTTACCACCCACACAGTTATCCATCTAGCCAGCCACCCACATAGCCACCCATCCATCCATCCATCCATCATCATCCATTCATCCATCTATTCACTCACCACTACCCAACCATCCATCTACCCACCAACCACCTACCCATCCAACTATCCATCTGTCCATCATCCATCCATCCATTACAAATAATTACTAAGCACCTGATATGTGCTGGGTATTATATGGGCACCAGGGGAGGAAAAAAACCCAAGCAGACCATATGCTTGCCCTCCAGGAGCTCCCCTTCCAGCAAGAACATGAACGATTTGCTGGAGAGCAGAGTCATCTGAGCAGTGCTGCCCATCCAAGTCTGGGGCTCTCCATTGGCTCCCAGGCCTGAGGCCGGCCTGTCTGCCTCTCCTGGGGTCTCACGGTGAGGGATTCTGAGGGATCCAGCTGTTCTCCCCACACTTACCCTTGCCGAGCCCCTGGCATGGGTGGTGCCTGGTGAATGTCCCCTGCATGGGGGCTGCTGCATTTGGGTTGCTACCCGTGGAAGCTGCCCTGCTGCAGCTTGCTTGTCCCCCTTCTGGCGCATCCTCCTCTTGACCTGCCCGTCTTGTGTGTGCTCTGGCCGCATCTCCCAGAGGCTCTCTCCATTTGAATTCCACTCTCCTCCGACTCCCCAGCAGGCCCACACAGGCTCCGCATGCCATATGTGACGGAATGTGAGATTACCCCGCTGACCAATCTGTCCCCACATGGCAGGGTGAGATGGCTGTGCCAGTGAATTTCCAAATGAATCCAGGGCTGATGGACTTGTTCTCCACAGAGGGAGGCCCCCGCCCTTCTGTTCCCAAGGGCTGGATCGACCTTTTGGAGACCCTTCTGATTGCCATGTCTCACCGTGGACATTGCGGCATGTCATCCACGACTTTCTTGAGGAGGCCCGCCCCGCCCCCTCCACACCCTGCAATTCCGGCTCCTTCTCCTTGTCCCTACAGGAGGACTGGGTCCTGCCTGCCCGCCACCCCTCCCAGACCTTCCAGAAGTTTCCCTTCTCTGTGTCAGTCATGGTTAGCTGAGTGTTAGGGGTTTAATCTGTTTTCATGCACACATTGGTTTTCCTGGTCCCTTAATGTTTCCATTTTTCTCTGTGTGCTCTCTGGTTTGTCCATGTGGCTCTGTTACCAAGGTTCCTTAGGGGGTATGCGGTCCCCCAGGTGGACATCAGTGCCTTCACCCTCCCCTGGGCTATGAAGACACACAAATGACGCTTGCTTCCGTTGCATCATAGGCTCGTCCATGGCAGGATGTCCGTGATTACCTCTGACGCGACCACTGTGCTCCTTCCCAGGTTTCCTCGGCCCAGGAAGTATCTGTGTCAGGCTGTTCTTTTTCCCTCTCTCTCTCCATGAGCCTTGAGCATTTGCAATTTTTCTTCAAGCTGAATCTAAATTTCCTTGGGAGCCACTTACCTTCCCTCCCGGTCCTTTCTGTCACCTCCCCCGTCCCAGCTGTCAGCCGTGACACCCACCGCACATCCTCAGCAGAGCCTGCTTGTGCCCTATTTGTTTGTCTTTCAGTCATTATTTCAGATATTAAGCAACTTTGGGACCCTGTGGTGGCCCAGGTGACCTTGGCGAGATGCCCCCTCCTGCCTGACATGCTAACATCTATTAGCCTTTGTTTATGGTGTTCAACCAGCCCTTCAGACTGTGATGATGTTTACATCAGAATCAATCGTTTAAATTTCACAAAGAAAATTCCTTCAGATTCTTTCTTGAATGCTTTGCTAATGCTTGCTAACTTGGCAGTGCAGGTGGCAACGGGCTGGCGGCCGGCAGCCACCAACCTTCCCTGATGTGCTCTCTGCATGCGGCTCCCACAGATATTCTCTTAAGGAATATCTCACCCTCCCACCTACGGTCAACATGGGACCACATGCTCGTGTTTGCTTAGGATTTGGAGGGTGGTCTGTATCCTGGCCTCCTAGGGCTGCCCGACAGAGTTAACACCAAGCAAGTGGCTTAAAACAACAGAAATTTATTCTCCCACCATTTTAGAGGCTGGAGGTCCTAAATCGAGGTGTGGGTAGGACGTGCTGTCTCTCCAGCCTGGAGGGGAGCATCCTGCCATGCCCCACCCCAGCTTCTGGGGTTTGCTGGAGGTGTGCGGTGATCCCAGGCTTCTAGAAGCAGTTCAGCCTCTGTCCCCACATGGGTTTCTTTCTTGGCTCCGTCTTCCCATGGCGCTTACCCTGTCATCCATCTGCCCACTGCTCCCCTCCTTACAAGGATACCAGTCACACCAAATTGAGGGCCCAGTGTACTACAGTGCGACTCGTTTTAACTTGCTTCTTTCCATCTGTAGCAATCCCGTTTTCAAATAAACTCACACTATGAGGACTTCAACACATCTTTCTGAGGGACATGATTCAACCCATAACCTTCTGTCTTGTTTTCCCCTCATTGTTGGTAGGAAGAGGACAGATCTGAGAGAGGTCAAGTGTTGAGGTGCTGGGCCTACTCTAGCCAGGGTCAGATTCCGGCCTTCAGCTTCCTCATTGGGTCATTTGAGGATGACCAAGATGGACCTGTGGGGCCCTCAGCTCCTGGCACGACACACGCCGCCATGAAGAGGCCTTGCCAGACCCCTTGGCCACTTAGCCTGTTGGGGTTGACTCCATGCCTGCGGAGAAAAATGAACTTCCCAGAGAGTTGCCGTCTCAAGGCTTTTATTTACGTGCTGCATATTTTCAAATATTTTCTAATTTTGCCTTTTGTCAGTAAATATTTTGCCAGTCTTTTCTTTTAAGCTCATATTTTTTTTCATGCTTAGAAAAATGTTAAATTATTATGAGTCCTTTGAGTAGCCATCAATTTCACATCATCCCTAATTTGTATGCTTAATATCCTCTCCTCGCCCCCCCCTTGATGTGTTTCTAACTCCTACTCCCGTCACTCATCTGCTAACATCAGCTCGTGCTACCCGGCATTTTCCCCGCAAGCCTCATCTCAGGCAGCCCGTGGCTGGGTTTCCTCCCATCAGCTCCATTTCCAGCAGTCTCCCCACCCCTCTTCGGTCTTTAGAGCAGTGCTTTATGGGACCAGGTTGGGTGGCTTCTCTTCTCTCCCTCCACCGGTGGAATTATTATCTGTTGTGATTTGTGTTATGATGTTGCTCCTGTGTTTATTTCTTTGGGTTCCCAGGACCCAAATCAGGGCTCTGCATGGTGTAAGAGCTCAAATGGTGCTGAGGGACAGCAGGGAGGAAGGAAGGAAGCTTGGAGTGGGATACCTGGGTCTAGTCTTGGCTTGAGCAGGTGGGAGTCCCGGGGCAGACGTTACCCACCATGGTCCTCACTTTCCCATCTGTAAAATGGTGTGATCCTGTGTTGATGGTCTTAGGGATCCTTTTCTGCTCTTAAATTCTATGGTTTTCTGTTCTCTGGACTCTAGGGCATTTATTTGCCTTCTAAATGGGGCCTGTTTTCACTAATGTTCTGTTGGGTTTTGATGGCATCACGGTAAATGGAGTTCTGGGATGATTTAATTGTTACTATTATTGCCACAACCATCATAACCATTACCACGACCACCACCATCACTGCCACCACCACCACCACCTCCATCACCTCCACCACCATCAACTCCACCACCACCATCACCACCAGCACCATCACCACTATCACCACCATAATCGCCACCACCATTGCCTCCACCACCACCATCACCATCACCTCCATCACGTCCACCACCACCATTGCCACCACCTCCATCACTGCTACCATCACCACCATCATCTCCACCACCACCACCACCACCTCCACCACCACCTCCATCACTTCCACTACCAGCGTCACCACCTTCACCTCCTCCAACACACTACCACCTCCTCCACCACCACCACCACCTCCACTGCCACCATCCTCATTACCATTCTACCATCACCTCTGCCAGCTTCTGAGAGCTTACCATGGTCCAGACGTGGTGCTGGTGTTTTACATCCATTGTCCCATGTACTTTTTACAATCCTGTGGGGGTGTGGGTATTGTTCTCTGCATTTTAGAGATGAAGCAACTGAAGTTAAATTATTTGCCTGGGGTCCCACAGCTGGTAGATCTGGCTTCCAAATCAAGTCTGTCTGACACGAAAACCTGTGCTCTAAGTGCTGGGCCGTGTGGGCTCTCTTTGTCCCCCACACTCTGGTTTCCTCTTCTTTTTGTGACTCTGCCCCTTTCAGCTGATCAGCATTTAGTTGGGACCACAGGCTGTGGGTTCAAGAGGCTCTGAGTTCTATCAGGTAGTAGTTATGAGACTTGGGAAAGTTCTTAACTTACCTAAGCCTTGGTTTCCTACACCGTGAAACGAGGAGAACAAAGCCTACCTCATAGGGCTGTTTGAGGGTTAAATAAAATAATGGCTTCAAGTACTTGGCACAATGCCTGGCGTAGCATAAATACTCGATTACTAGTTTTATAGTTATTGTAGATCAGGATGCCATTATCATCCATTCAGTAATGTTTTCCACAAACATTTATTGAAAACCTATTAGTATAGACACTTGTGTTAGGTATCAGACCCCATCCCTGACTTTGAGGAACCCAGTACCAGAGAGGAGGCAAACTGTGAGCTGGTACTGACAGCACAATAGATCAGGCTCCCTGGGTGTACGAAGCACCCACAAATAAAGGACCATCTGGTCCTGGTGAGGGGTGAAGGCAGGGTGGGGAGAGAAAATCCACAGCCTTAAATACATAGTCAACAAAAAGAGAGAATAAAAATAAATGAACTAAGCACATGACTCAAAAAGTTAGAAAAAGAACTGAAAATTATAATAAACTGAAGGAAAAAAGAAGGAAGGTATTAATGAAGTTAATAGAATAATGAATTACTTACAAAACAGAAAAGTGGGACTATTATAAATAGGAAGCTTTTCTTCCAAGAACCATAAGTGAACACAATCAAGATTAGAGAGAAAGCAAAAAAAAAAAAAAAATACAAAATAAGAAATGACAAAAGGAAATACAATATACCCAAACCAACCAATTTGCATGGAAGATAGAAAATCTTTAAACTAATTCCACACAAATTATTAGATCTGGATGGTTTCGAAGGGAAATATAAACCAAGTTGTCAAAGAACCGTTACTTCCAATGCTATTTAAACTGTCCCATAGCAACTAGAAAGAAGGAAAACATCTACATAATTGTCAAGAAGTAAGAATAACGATGTTTTTAATCTAACGAAGATTCTACAAAATAAAACTACAGCTAAGCTTCACTTATGAAAATTGATGTAAAATTTTAAGTAAAATATCAGCAAATAGAAACCAAGCATTTTGTTAAATAAATAAAAATCGTTTCCACTTGCAGTTTATTCCAGGAATACAAGAATGGTTCAACATCAGAAAATCTGCTTATATAATTCATCCTGTTAATCAATATAAAGAAGAGTATCATATGATTATCTTTTTTGATACTAAAAATGCATTTGAGGAAAATCAACATGTATTCTTTTTTTTTTTTAATTAGAGAAGCCATGGGTTTACAGAGCAATCATGCATAAAATACAGGTATTCCCATACACCACCCTATGAGATACCATTTCATACCCACTAGTACGGCTACTATTTAGAAAATGGAAAATTACAACAAGTGTTGGCGAGGAGGTGGAGAACTAGGAACACTCATTCATTGCTGGTGGGACTGTAAAATGATCCCCCCGCTGTGGAAGATGGTTCGGTGGTTCCGCAGAGAGTTAAGTTAGAAGTGACCCTGCAATCCCACTACTGGGTATAGACCGAAAAGAATTGAAAGCCGGGCTCCAACAGACATTTGCACACCGATGTTCACAGTGGCATTATTCACAAGAGCTAGTTTAGGAAGTTTTCTGTCTTCATTTCTCTGAGTAATCCTTCTGCCTCTTTCTTTCTTCTCTGGGACCCCGTAGTGTGAGTAATGGTGCTCCTGGTGGTGGCCCAGTGGTCTCAGGCTACTTTCCCTTTTTATAATAATTCTTTTCTCTTTCTGCTCCTCAGCCTGGCCCATTTCAGTTGGCTTGTTTTCGAGTTCACTGATTCTTTCTTCTGCCAGCTCCAATCTGCTGTTGAATCCCTCCTGGAATTTTTTTACTTCAGTTACTGTGGGCTTCTGTTTGGTTCTTTAAAAATTTTCTATCTCTTTATTGAGGTTCTCAAATTGTTCACTCATTGTTTTCCTGATATCCTTCAATTCCTTCTCTGTATTTTCCATTGCCTCCTTGAGCACACTGAAGGTCAGTTATTAAAATGTCTTTATCCAGTATGCTCACGATCTGGTCTTCTTCATTGATGCTTTCTGAATTTTTATCCTGTTCCTTTGGATGGGCCACCAATTTCCTGTTTCTTTATTTGTCTTGTAATCTTTTCTTGTACACTGCACACTTTGGTAATTTAAAAGGTGAACTGTGGGGTTCATTCCTGCGATGTCTGAGTCTTGAGTTTTGTTTCGGTTTGCTAGTTCTGCCGTTATGCAAAACACCAGAAATGGATTGGTATTTCTGAAGGGGGTTTATTTGGTTACACAGTTACAGTCTTAAGGCCATGAAGTGTCCAGGTAAGGCATCTACAATAGGGTAACTTCACTGGAGGATGGCCAATGGTGTCCGGAAAACCTCTGTTAGCTGGGAAGGCACGTGGCTGGCATCTGCTGATTCAGGGTTGTGTTCCAGCTCCTCTCTCAGCTCTTGTGCATTTTTCAAAATGTTGCTCTTGGGGTTTTCTCTCATCTCTTAGCTTCTCTGGAGCAAACTCTGGGCTAGCATACATCTGCTTTCAATGGCTATCTCCAAAATATCTCTCTCATTTGCTCTCCAAGATGTCACTCACAGCTACTCTGCATCTGGGCCTGTGTGGCTCTTTTTAAAGTACTCCAGTGATCCAATAAAGACCCACCCTGAATGGGTGGGGCAACACTTCTGTGGAAATAATCCAATGAAAGGTCTCGCCCACAGCTGACTGAGTCACATCTCCATGGAAACACTTAACCAATAGGTTCCAACCTAATCAACACTAATACATCTGCCCCCACAAGATTGCATCAGAGAATATGGCTTTTCCTGGGGGAGAGAATATATACAAACCAGTACAAGTTTGTAACCAGCTGGTGATAGGACAGAGATTTTCTTGAGTGTCAGCCCTCCTATCAGGAAGTTTGGCCCAAGGCGAATGCCAAGTGCAGGCCCTCCCCATCTTTTCTGGGCCTGTCTCTTGTCCTGGGCTTGTGCTGCTGGTGGCTTAGAAGTTCCTCCATTTTCAGGAGTTTGAATGCCCCCTCTAATTCCCAAGAGATAAACCTTCTCCCTCTCCTGGGTATTCCACTGCCAGGCTTAAAGCAGGTAGACCTTTGTCCCAGCTGCCCACCTCATTAGTTTCTTTTACTGATTTTGTCGTCTCAAGTTGTTCTTGCCTGGATGGCAAGCTCTGGGAGGGGGAGCATACTGGAGGGGAGCTCCCCAAGTCAGTCTTTCCCAACAACAGGCCAGGGACCCACAAAGTCAGCATGGCTGGCTCCAAACCGCATGGCAGCAACTTCTTCCATGGCTCCCCAAGCTGCTCTTTCTTGGACTGCCCAGCAAATGCAGTCCTCCAGCTGGCCTCTGTGGCTCCGAGGGAGTGCCTGGCCTTAAGTCCCCTCTGCTGCCTTCACCTGGGGCAGGATGGAGTAGTGGCCATCCTTGGAGCTGGGCCTCATCCATCTGAAGTTGTAATCAAAAGCTGTCATCAGCAAGTGGCCCGAGCCTATCCTGGACCTTGGGGATGTGGATTTTTGTGTCCCTTTCTGGCACAAGTGAGCTACGCCAGGTGCTGGACGCCACTGCAGCCTGCTATGGGATGATGGTAAACACTGGTATTTATTGTAATTTACCAGCCTCTTCCTCCTGCACCTCCCTAGGTGCTGTAGAGCATTTGAGTGGAGTCTGGAGTTTCAAAATAGTTGGTTCAGGGAGTTCTGACTGCTTAATTGTTCTGGTAGAGGGACTGGATCCTGGGGTGCCTGCTCCGCCATCTTCCCACACTCCTCCTCAACATGAATTCTTGATAAACACTTAATAAAATAGGAATTGATAGAGACTTCCTTTGCATGACTATATGTAATCATATCTCAAATCCATTCTCTTTCTTAATGTAGAAACATTAGAGTCTAGAACACATCAGTTTGCCTACTATTGCCACTACTGTCTCATACTGTACCAGAAGTATTAGCCAATGCAATCAGACAAGAGAAAGAAATGAGAATAAAAATTGGAAAGGAGATGGTAAAAGTATTATTTTTTTATAGATGATATAATTGTACCCCTGGAAAATCTAAGACAATCAACGAAAAACTACAAAAAATACGATAATCCAGTTAGACACATACACATATCACAGTAAGAATATAATCGAGGAAAGACACCTATTTACAATAACAACACAAATAAATTATATAGAAGTGAACATAACAAGAAACAAGGAAAATCAATATTATGAAAACTTAAGGCTCTCCTCTATGGCACGTTCTTCACTTGAATAAACTCCAAATGGAGCAAAAACTTAAATTAATTCATTCATCAAATATTTTTTGACTATGTTTCGCATGCCAGTCCCTGTTCAGACTCCGAGCATCCACCTAGAAACAAAATAGACAGAAATCCCAATCCACATGGAGCTTGCGTTTTAGGTGGGAAAGAAGCAGTAAACAAAATAGAGAAGGAAATTTTATTGTATTTTAGAGAGTGATAATTCTCTTGGCAAAACCTGCAGCTGGGAGTGGGGTGGCAGTGGCTGGGTGGCAGCGTAAGGGATTCAGGGCTTGGCTAAGAGGTGATACTTGAGCCATCAGTTAAGTTATTCATCACTTAGCTTCTCATGTATCTGTTTGCCTCCTAAAGCATCTCATCAGCTCCTTGAATTTCATAGTGTGGAGGCCTGTAGTTGGAGCTCAATAAATTGATCTGTATACATTTTCAAGTCTTGAAGATTTGAATATTTCTTTTAATATGGCAGATTCTCTGGATTTAATCTTGGTCTTCCAGGATTTTTCCTACTCTGCTCCCTGTAAAACCTTTTTTTTTCTAGGAGGAAAATTCCCTAAATTCTTATTTCTTAAAATGTGGTCCTAGATTGCGTCATCAGTGTCAAACTGAGAACTTGTAAGAAATACGAATTTTTGAGCCTCACCCTAGACCTAGTGAATTTCAGAATCAGCATTTTGTCAAAGTTTTTTTTTTTTTTTTTGAGGAAGTTGAGAAATGGAGCCCTGAACCCCAGGCTTTGCAAGTCCCCTTCTTATTCTGCAGAGATCAGGGGAGGGAGGTCAGTGGGGCTGCCCTGGCCATGTTGGTATCAGCTTCTCACCAAGTCCTCTTTCCCACCACCCTTGTGTAGACCATATTCCAAACGGCCACCCAGGGGGCAGCAGCACGTGCAGGAGCTGGGGTGAAAAACCCCAGAACTCTGCTCTCCAATCTGGCAGCCACCAGCTGCATGCAACTGCTTAAATGAAACTAAACATTCATTTTTTCAGTTGCACTAGTCACATGTTAAGTGCTGAACATGTGGTTGCCATATTGGATGGCCCAGGTGGAGGGCATCTGCTTCATTCCAGAAAGTTCTGTTGGACAACACTGATCTAGAGTATACCTAGTGCTAGATTCTGAGAACATTTGCATTGCAAAATTGTGTTGTCTATGCCCCAGGTTCTGAGTCCATTTGCTTCCTTCATGTCAACAGAGTATCATCAGCTATCTTTTCATCCCTCCTCTCTTTGTCTTTCCTTCCCCCTTCCGTCCCTCCTTCCCTCCCTCACCTCCCTCACCTCCTGCCTCCTCCCTCCCTTCCTTCCTCCCTCTCTCTCTGGTATCCATCCATCTTTCTACCCATCCACTTAGTCACTCAGTCATTCCACAAATGACTGTGGCATGCAGTGGTACTTCAATGCATATTTACTGAATAAATGAGAGAAGGAAGGGCCCACTCTCCTCGGTGCTTCTCCTTTGCCTCCAGCATGTGGACTTGCATTTGAAGCTTTCTGCTCTGACCTCTGGGCCCCACCTTTTACTGCCTGAGTTTAGCTTTCCTTGCATCCTACCCAACTCACTTCCACCATTGCTCCCCTCTCAGCTGGTTAATGGCTGGCTCCATGGAGCTGCACAGTATATATGAGTTTGTCCTGGGGCTAAGCTTTTATGGCGATGCTCCTGGAAGTGGGGTGCTACCTCTGACCCCCTCGTCTCCTGGTTTCCAGCACTCTTTGTTCCCCAACCCCTGTGCTCCCACCAGACCTCTGGCTGTGTCACGTCCACACACCAGAGCAGCCCTGGCTGGGGGAGACCTGTCCATGGTCACCTTTTCCAGTGTAGAGTCTTCCCTGTGCAGAACTCAGAAGCTAGTGCTAGAGAAGGTCCCAGATGGAGAAAGACCCAACCTAGGGGCATCTGCAAGTTCTTGGTGGGCTCAGCTCTGCCCACAGCCACTGGCTCCCCTCCTGCCTGGAAGGTTGGTGTGTATGTGTGTGCGCGCGCACGTGTGTGTGTGTGTTTTAAATGGTCCTCCCAAGCACCAGGGGAGTTTAGGTAAACCACTCCATCTGCCATGCCACTGCAGCCTGAAGATTCCTTGGTTTTTATTTTTATGATGATTCAACCCCTCTTGCTTTAAGGTAGAGGCCCGAGCCTGCAGCTACTGAGTCTTCTCGTCTCTGTACCCTTTGGTCATATGCCCCCCACCCACCCTGCACTCCCCCTTTGTCCTCATGCCGTGCAGGAGTCTGCAGCCCTTTGCTTTCTGCACTTCCTCCTTGTCTTGGGGGTTCCTTCCCCACACACCCACAGGTGAGCCTCAGCCTGCTTGGCCCAGTCCCTGCCATCACTGGGTGTCTGTGTGTGAACCCCCAAAGCCTACCTTTGGATTGGAAGCGGGAATCACTGCCCCCAACCCAGGGGGGCCTCTTTTTTTTTTAATTCAGTTTTATTCAAACACATGCACATAACATACAATCATCCATGGTATACAGTCATCCGTTCACAGTATGATCATCTAGTTATGCGTTCATCACCACAATCTATTTCTGAAGATTTTCCCCACATCAGAAAGAATCAGAACAAGAATAAAAAATAAAGATGAAAAAAGAACACCCAAACCATCCCCCATCCCATACCATTTGTCATTTAGTTTTTATCCCCATCTTTCTACTCATCCATCCATACACTAGATAAAGGGGGGTGTAATCTACAAGGTTTTCACAATCACACTATCACCCCTTGTAATCTACATTATTATATAATCATCTTCAGGAGTCCAGACTGCTGGGTTGGAGTTTGGTAGTTTCAGGTATTCACTTCTACCCATTGCAATACATTAAAACCTAAGAGGTGTTTTCTATATAGTGCATAAGAATGTCCGCCAGAGTGACCTCTCGAGTCCATTTGAGATCTCTCAGCCACTGATTCTATTTCGTCTCATTTTGCATCCCCCTTTTGTTCAAGAAGATACTCTCAGTCCCACGATGCCGGGTCCAGACTCATCCCTGGGAGTCATATCCTGCATTGCCAGGGATGTTCACACCCCTGGGCATTGGGTCCAGGGGGGCCTCTTTTGTCGCTGCAAAGTGGAGGGCTGGAGGGGACTCGGGTCCTTCATGCGATCTTTGGGGACGCACGGACACTCTGAATCAGTTCTCAGGAGTGTGTGTGGGTCTGTTCAGGCAGAGCCCCTGGCCTGAGGCCACCATGTCCCTTGAGCACCTCTCCCACCGTCACCTTCCCCTGCTGCTCTTACCAGCAGTAGGTGCAGGGCATAGCACTGCCAGGCTGAAGCACAAGGGTGCTATCCTCTTTTTCACGGAGCAAATGTTCTCTGAAAATGAGACCCCGATGTCTCTGGCCCATGGAGTCCCCGTTTGTGTTGGCAAGTGGGCCCAGCCCCAGTTTCGAGGAGCGAGGGGACAAGGAGGCTTGTCTGGACACCCAGCTCCTGGGGTCCTGTTCCTGGCTCTCCCTCTGCCACCTTCCCCCAAATGGTGGTTGTTGAAGAGGAAACTGGGAAGCAGGGTGTTGGTTAGACAGACACCTGATCTCTGAGGGCCCCTGGCATCCCGGCTCACGTGCTGTCCTCCAGGTCCGTTAGTTTTTGCCTGCTGGTCCCCCTGGGCTCCTTTTCTGTCCCTAATGGGAAGGGCCATGCCCAGCCTCCAGCTCTCATTGTTGGCTCCCAGCAGAGAGCCCACCACGAGGTGGGTGCTTGATAACATGGAAGGGATGGCAGGGTCCCTGGGTGAGAGAGGCGAGTGTGGAGATTGGGGACTGGTTTAGACCAGCCTTGCCCTGTAGGGTGCTGGCAGTTGGGGCACAGCGGCCAGTGGACCTCCACGGGCATGTGGGGCTACAAGTGAGCAGCCATAGGGCCTTGGCCACAAGGTGCGAGCTGGCGGAGCCTCAGGTTGCCCACCTGTGTGAACAGGGATGCCCGCGTCTCCCTCAGCAGAAAGGGAGGCCGTGAGCCGCCGGTCGTCGGGGCTCGTGGGCGTGGGCCTCCTTTCTGGAGGATCCCCAGGGTCCCTGGGAGAGCAGCTGGGGTTGGGGGCTCTCCCCACCATCCTTGGAATTGCCCCCAGCAGGCCCAGGTGGTGGCTGCTCAGTAATGGCGACCCAGGGGAATGCAGGCCCAGGAGACGGAAACCCACTGACCCTGGACCTCGCTGTCAGCATCCTGGACCCCCCAAGGGCGATTCAAAAGGGTTTGCTTTTAGACTCGTAATTATGTCCACCTTCAAAATGTGCCCCACGTGTTCGTGCTTTTCCTAAGATGTAGCACGACGGGTTTTGCCTACAGTCTACATGCACATGTGTTCACACCCATGCACACCCTCTCTAATTACAGGAATTATTACACACCCCCAAGAACCTTCAAAGACAATTGCATTGTGGTACATGAGGGTGTGTGCGTGCATTTGAGTGTGTGTGCATGTGTGTATGTGAGTGTGCAAGAGCACCGTAAGGGTGTGAGAGCAGGTATGGGTGTGTGAGCGTGTACAAGTGAGAATGACTTGCATGTGTGTGCGAGCTTGTGTGTGCTCAGGCATGTAGGTGAGTGCGGGTGCATGGGTGTGTGGGTGTGCACGTGCAGGCTCTGAGCCGGCTCCTGCGTGTGGCTGGCTGGGAGTGTGGGGTCAGGGTGCCGAGGACACAGCAGCAGCCAGGGCAGGCGAAGAGGGAACTGGACTCGGCTGCGAATCAGGCTGCACAGCAGGGGGCCCAGCAGCATCTCCGGGGAAGGAATTTAGGATTTCCCTCTTGTCTGGGTGACAGGGTTGGCAGGGAAGGCAGGCCTTGAACCTCAGCTGGTTCAGGGAAGGGGCGTGGGGGGCACCAGCCCCCAGGGCAGATGCCATGGACCTCTGCTCCCTCCACCTTCTCTGAGGTAGAACTTGCTGAGGTGAGCTGGGGTGGCTGGACTGTGCATGGGGGCAAGTCTGCAGAGGGGGGTGAGGATGCAGGGGAGGG
>PVKY010003767.1:9972-20912 GCA_004027775.1 Bradypus variegatus
CTCCTACCCCAGGGTGGTGCTCCCACCCCAGGGCCTCTCTCCTACCCCAGGATGGTGCTCCCGCCCCAGGGCCTCGCTCCTACCCCAGGGTGGTGCTCCTACCCCAGGGTCTCGCTCCTACCCCAGGGTGGTGCTCCTACCCCAGGGCCTTGCTCCTACCCCAGGGCCTCGCTCCTACCCCAGGGCCTTTGCATATCTGCTACATAGAATTCTCATCCTCCTGAAATTTCCATGACTTGGCTCCCTCACTTCCTCCTGGTCTTTTCTCGATTGTCACCTGCTCCGTGAGGCCTTCCTTGACCACCCTACCATGAATTCCACTCCCAACTTGACAGTTCCTGTCCCACTTCCCAAGCTGTGTTCCTTCTTCGTACCTGTCGGCACCATCCCCTGTGGCTCTAGCTTGCTTGTTGTCTGCCTCCCCTGCCCCGCTGAGCCCTCCGTAAGCTCCACTAGCTCAGCATTGGGGCTGCTTTGTTCATAGCTACACCCTCAAGTGCCCAGAATGGTGCTTGGCACATAGTAGGTTCTTAATTAATATTTGTGGAAAGAAGAAAAGGGTGAGAACTAGCACCACCACCACCGCCTTTTATGATGCTGAGAAAAGAACTGAAGAGCCACTGCCCCGGATTCACTGTGAAGCTTCCAGACTGGGGGGTAGGGGAGGGGGCTTGCAGAGCAGTGAGTCCCGCTGTGGCCGCGGCATAGGACAGAGGCCCAGGGCGCGGGGGAGACCTGCCCAGATGGCCTCAGGGACACCAGGTGAGAGGAGGCTGGCACGAGAGCGTGAGCCTTGAATGCCAAGCCCACCCTTCCTCCCTCCCCCTGGGACTCGATGCCTGCAGCAGCCCTCGCCACCCACTTCTGAGCAACCAAACCCTAACCCCACGGTCAATTTTATCTTAAAGAGCTGACCGAGCCTTGGGCATCTGACTAAGGTGCCACCTTGAGCCCTCCTGATTCTTAAAGGACCCAAAGCTCACACACCCGGAACCAGCCTGCAAAACTGCCGGGGGCCCTAGTGCCCGCCCCCCTCAGGCCCTGCAGCTCTAACCCCCTCCGGCCCCCCACAAAGGTTTGGATCACATCTGTCAGGTGCCGACTGAGTGTGCCCCTTGGAACACACCTGCACTTTGCACCCAGTTGTCCAGCTCCGCTGCTGCCAGTGTGAACCGCTTGTGGGCCGGCGGCCTCGGTCGCTGTGACATGGCCCCGTCCAGCCTGGAGGTGGGTCATGTGGGGTGGAGCCGGCTTCTCAGGGCGTCACACACACATCCCGCGGTGCTGTGTTAGGTTGCAGGGTGACCTGCAGGTTGGGGTGCCTGGGACTCTGCACTTCGAGCCAGCCCCTAGGGGAGGCCACTGTGTGCCCACAATTGGGAGCCACTGAGCCAGTCTGCACGCGGTCACCGGGGAGCCTCATGGATACGGGTGCCTGAGTCCCACTCTGCAAAGCTGATGTCTACGTGAGCACATCACCAGTTTTCACCCCGGGCAGGCTTCAGGGTTTTAAAGGTCCTGTGCTCTCCTTTGTACAAAACCACAGGGTAGACATTTGGTAAATGTTGGGCAAGCTGCACTGACATTATGGGGTTTGCAAAGAGGGGGTTGGGGCCTTAGGGTGAGCAACTGGAGGGGGTGAGGACCGTGGGAAGAGGTGATGGGACACAGCGGGACCCCAGGCCGGGACCCCATGGTGGTCCTGGAAGGATGAGGTCCTGGGGCCACCGCGCTGGCCTGCTCCGTCTCCTGACTGGCCCAGGCTTCCAGCTCCCGGCTGGGAGGGCCCCAGAGGAGAGAGGGGCCACTGGTAGAACTTCTTCCTACACGTGCCTGGCCCCCACCCCTCCGCGACTCAGCTCCATGATGCGCTGGGACCCAGGAGTCTGCCTTTTCAACCAGCACCCAGGGCAGGGCACAGTGGGCAGCCTTGAAGTCAGGCCTCTGACTTCCTCCCGGCTCCGCCGCTCACTGCTCGGTGTCCAGGGGCCCCGGGGACGCAGGTGCTCTCCCTGGGCCTCAGTTTCCTCAGCTGTGCAGTGGGAACAGCAGGGCCTCACGTGGGTGAAGCTCCAGGTCTGACGAGGTGGTGTGTGTGGAAGGGGAGAGCAGGCGAGGAGCTTCCAAAACCAGTTAGGGCCATTGCAACGGCTCTGTAGGTGACGTTTCACCCCCTTTTTCATCGCAGGGTGCTGTTTTCCAAAGGTACTTGTGTAGGGGACAGCGGGAGCTGGGGGTTGTCTGACTTCAGGGTGGATGTGACCTGCTCGATGGCCTCGCAGAGGAGGGACACACGGCTCCCAATCCTGGATGACAGGGGCAGCTGGTGCCAGCCATCAGGGAGAGCCAAAGGGAACAGCCACCCAGGGAGGCTTCCTGGAAGCGGTGGCGCTTGAGGGGACCCAGCTGAGCCTTTTGTGGAACAGAACAGGGTGCTCTGGGCAGAGGAAGGGGGTGCTGTCCCAGGGCCCTTCAAAGGGGAACTGTGCCGGCCCCTCCCAAGTTCACTCCAGGCCAGCGGAGGTGCCCAGGCTCGGTGGGCTCCAGCCCCTCTCCGTCAGCAAACACTTGGGAAATGTCTGTGACTCCTGTGCCCAGGGGTCCTGTCTTCGAGGGGGCCCTGATTTCTGAACACAGCCAGCAGTCATTTCTGATCACCCTGGTAAAACTCAGGTAGTGGGTGCCACAGGGGCAGAGACAAGAGGCAGATGTCAAATTGTGAGACTTGCTCCTCTGTGGCCCCACCACCAGCTCCAAAGACAGTCTCCAAAGAGGAAACAGCACAGACTGGGGGAGGCCCAAGGAGGGTGGGTGCTCCAAAGGTGGCTCGTGATGGATTCGAAGAGGACGGGCCCACCATGGTCTGCGACTGGGGGGTACTTGGCGGGCATGCTTCCTGAGTCCCCTGGACGTGTGGGACAGGGGCGGTCTCATCCCTGTTTGCCTGATGCGGCCTCAAGGTTCAGAAGGTGGAAAATTGCCCAAGATCACACAGCGCTGAAGCAGCAGGCAGCCCGAGGTTCCCGCAGGCCCCCTGCCTGCCTCCCCTGGGACTTCCTTCCAGCTCTCACTTCGTATAACCCTGGCAGTGGGGAAGGCGTGCGTCCAGAAGGCTGGGGCCATGGTGATGACGATGGCTGTCTGCTGACGTCCTCCACGCTCTTGCCCAGGGCCAGGCTTGTTCTCAGTGCTTCCCCCGGATGAACTCATCCCCCCAGGGGCAGGGACCATGACTGTCCCCAGGATACAGAAGGCTAAAGTGAGGCCCAGAAAGGGCAAGTAACTTGCCCAGGGCCACACAGCTAGGAAGGAGTAAAGCCAGGATTCAAACCTGGACAGCACCGCCCTCCTTCCCAGGGCCGGAAGGAGCCCCCAGGGCCTCCCGGCACCCACAGGGGCCTGGGGCTCAGTGCAGGCAGGTAGGAGAGGGGAGGGGGCACCTTTCTCAGCATGGCCCCCCTCTGTGTAGGCCCAGAGTGGACGTGCAGACACCCAGTGCTGCCCAAACGGGGGGCATACCTGGGTGCTGAAGACCTCGGTGTGAGCCAGGAGGCCCTGGGTCGGCTGTGGTCCCGCCTTTGCCATGCTGGGCCGCCCTGGTTCCCTGGCCAGCTGGTCTGGACATGGGCACGTTCTAATCCTGGCCCTGCCTCTGCGCTGCTGTGTAACCTGGGCCAGCCGCTCAGTTCCTCCCAGCCCGTTTCTTCTTTGGTGAAATGGCAGGTTAAACGGTTCCTAGGAAAGTGCTGTGCAGTTGCCTGATGCTTATGAAAATGCCACCACGTGACATTCCGGCAGCAGAACCATAGCGGGCAGTTAGAAAGGGCTGAATCAGGCTGTCAGAGTCGCACACCGACGGTCACAGAGCACAGCTGAAATCTCCGAGGGCTTTCCAGAGGCGGTGGCCTGGCAGCGTTCAGACCAGGGGCCCAGGAGGCAGGAGATGCTGGCTTCTGGCCTCACTCCACACGAGAAGTGGCGTGGTGGCCTCCATGGGCCTCGTTCCTTATTTTTGGGTTGGACCATTAGGTCAGAACCATGTCTGAAACAACTTCCATGTTTTAGGGGCCAAAGAAAAGGGGTGTTAGGAGAGGGGACATCACGTGGAGATCCCCGGGGGCCTGGGTGGGTGATGCGCTCGCCTGGTCTCCTGTGGAGGGGTTGAGGGTCATGGGGCTGGAGCCTTGCTGGCAGGTAGAAAATAACCCTGGGAAATGGGGAGCCCCTCAGGCATGTCTGGGGGGGCAGCCTCCAAGGCAGTCAGCATAAGAGGCTTTGTGGTGCCAAGACAAACAGAAGGGACAGGTTGAGGCCACCTGGCACGCGTTCTGCAGTTTGTAAGTCACCTTTGGTTGTGTCGCGCTGACCACGTCCTGTACTTGTCCCCACCCCGCCCCCCCGGTCAGCTGCCAGGTGCTTGCACAGACCCCTGGGTGGGCAGGCCCCGGGGTGGGAGCCCCTGACCAGCTCCCCCGGGGGCAGGCAGCTGGGCTGGGGCTGCAGGTGCTGGGGGTGGGCTGGGGGCTGGGAAGTGCATTGGCAGCTACGGCTGAGCTCCCAGGGCCCGAAGGGGGCTAAGTCCTGTTACCTGTGCACATGCCCAGGTAACCTCCACCTGGGTGCCCCAGAGGTACCCGTTGCCCCTCCTCACCACCCCCACCTGCCCCAAGGGTGGCCCAAGTCCAGCCACAGAGGCCACCTTTGCAGAAAAGCCCCTTTGTGCCTGGGCTTCGGCTGTGCTTTCTTCCTTCCTGAAGGAATCAAGTGGCATCTTCTGGAATCTTCACTTCCAAGAGGTCCGCGTTGCCCCGGGCAGGAGGCTCCTCCTCCCCGGCTCCTGCGGGCCTCGGGGTCCGGGGGCTGATGGAGGGCTTTCCGCCATGGCAGGGTGCAGAGGCCAGGCTCGGGCCACGGCTGCACATACAGTGGGTGGCCTCTGCCCGCGGGGGGGCTGGTCTGGACCCCCGAGTCCCTGGCCTCTTCCTGGTCCCTCTCCGCCCTGCAGGCCCCAGCTGCCCACCGAGCCCCTGGCCCAAGCCGAGCCCCTGACCCTGCGGAACCCGGGGGAGGCTGGGGGTGGTGAGAGGCCCTCTGGCCGGCTGTCCTCACAGCACAGGACACTGCCCTTGTCACCCTCACACAAAGGCCCTATTTCCTCCGTGTCTTATGGGAGCTGGTGTTGGGTTGCCTGGGCCGGGCAGTGGGAAACAGAGTCAGGCCAGCCCTGCCGTGACCCCGGGAGCCCAGCAAGGAGGAAAGTGGGGAGACTCCTCAGCCGGGAGGTGCCACCACCCCCTCCTAGGGTGCCTCGCTGTGCACCCGGGCAGACAACACCCTCTCTGGGCTTCAGTGTCTCCTCTGACAATAATAGATGTAGCCTCCTGTGAAAAATAATTACGTGTACATCTGCGTGCAGGTTAAATTGTTATAGTTTTTACTCTTTCAATCTGCTTTACTGAGGTATAATTTACGTACAACAGAATCCGTGCATCTTGAGTGTCTAATTGAATGAGTTTTGAGTAATGTGTAAGTCATGTAACCGCCACCACAGTCATGACACAGAGCATTTCCGTCACCTCCGAACAGTCCCCTGTGTCCCTTTGTCTCCATCCTGTGTCCCTCTGGAGCCCCTGGCGGCCATGGCACTGTCTCCTGTCGCCCCGGCTATGCCTTTTCCATGAGCACCTCTCTGCTCCCTTTGTCCCTCTGTCCCGGGGGGTGACAGCAGAGCCGCCCCCACTGACTGGGCGGCTGAAAAGAAACGACACAGGCCCTGCCTGGCACATGGCCTCCCGGGCCCACCACCCATCCGTCTCCTGTCCCCCGACTGTGGAGAACGTGGTATTTGTTTTCTTCAGGGCATATGGCACAGCGGACACCACAGAAATTCCGTTTTGCCCTCTCAGCGCAGATGCTTGCCAGAGCCCCGGGGCCGCTGTGGGTCCCCCCCCAGTCGGGGTCTCCCCTTCCCAGAGCTGTGGGCCAACTGCCGATGTTGGCGGCAGCCTGGGGGTGCTAGCTGGGGTGGAGGATGACTGATTTCATTGGGGTTGACCTCTGTTACACATAGGGCGTGACGAACCATCCCAAGCTTAGCGCTGTGAAACAATAACCACCATTTTACCAGAACCTTCTGCAATGCTGGGGTTGGCAGGGCTCAGCCAGGTGGCTTTGGCTGAGATGCTCCCACGGATGGGTAGCTTGGAGCTTCTCCATTCATACGGCTGGGGTCTGGGCTGGGGAGACGCTAACGGCTGGGGCTGGAGGAGCTGGGGGCAGGGGAAATGGGGTGACCCAGGAGATAGCGCAGGAGGTGCAGCTTGCACAACACTGAGTGTGCAAATGCCTCTGCCTTGTCCACTTTAAAGTGGTTCATTGTGTGTGATGTAAATTTCATCTGGGAAACAATGAGAAACAGTCCCCTGACTTGGTGGGTCCACCGGCTTTAGCTGGAACAATCTCCAGGCCACTGGACTCCAAGCCCCATCCCTGGGACCCCAGCCAGCCTGCTCCCTGCATTGGAGGGAGGAGGGGGGCTGGAGGAAGGGGAAAGGGAGAGCTGTGGGGCCAGCTCACCCCTCGGAGCCCTGGGGTGTCGATAGGGGCGTTTGATGAGAGGGCCCCGAGTTCTCTTTGGGGGCGGCCTTCCTCCCCCCTTGCTTCTCCCCCACTGTGCAGAATTCCCGCCGGGTTCCCGCTGCCTGGCTGGGACCCCTCCCCTCCATCCCCCACCCCGGGGCGCCTGGCATCTGCTTCAGAGCCAGTTAAACCTCCCAGGTCGGCACTGGGTTTACTTTTAGGAGCCGTTTGGGGTAGCAACACGGCGCCCTCGGCGAATGTTTGCCAAGAGCCCAGGCTCTTGGCAGACGCGGGCTTCACTCTGGGGGCACATTCCAGTTCCTGGGGAGGAGGGGCTCCAGGAAGCACAAGTGGGTCCCGGGAGGTGAGCTCTGCAGCTGCAAGCAGGCTCTGCGTCCCCGCCCGTGAGAGCCTCAGGCCGAGAGGGCCGGGCCGGGCCTGCCCTGGGAGCGGTTAGGCTGACCCCACGCTGCCATGAACAGCCCGGAGAGTGATTCCGTGGGGGCCAGCCACGGACTTTGGTCCTTGTTTTGTTGATTTCTGGACAGGGACATTGCTCTGTGACCACCTGTCTCTGTCCGGCTCTGCACCTGCCTCCGCTTCCTCCCTGTGCCCCTGAAGCTGGGCTGGGTCTCCTGGGTGCCGCCCAGGGCAGGGCCAAGTGGGCCACCCCCCACCCCGGTGTGGGAGCACCCTCCCTCCAGCTGGCCGAGAGGCCCCGGCTGCTGACCTGGCTGTTTGTCTGACGGAGGAGCGTGCAGGAGCCCGTGGCCTTGGCCTCCCGCCCCAGGGCACCTCAGTCAAGCCTCCCTGGGAATCCGGCTGCGGCCCAGCCTGGTTGGGTCGCGAGGTGGGAGAAAGGGCCCTGCACCTGTTCCTGGGCCTGGAAGGCGCCTCTGCCCACCCATGTGCAGCAGGCGACCAGGAACCAGTGAGACCCTCCCGTCGGGGCCCCAGGCCCTCCCCGCGCGGCTGAGTGGCAGGCGGCCCCCGGGTGGCAGTTAGCGGCTGCTCCAGATCTCAACATCATCCGCTTCCAATTTCCCTTCTTAGAATGTCACCTGGGGGAGGAGATGCAGCCCAGGAAGGGAGAGAGGAAATAAAGGAGAGAGAGAGAGAGCTCGAATGCACACGCTAATCTTCGCTCGGCGGTTCAGCTTTCAGGAGCCCCGATTAATCATTATTAATTTAATCCAGGATGACTCAGAGCCATCCTGACACAAGGGCAGCCACGATTTATCCCACCTGCTAGGGGACGACCTTATCAGAATCCAATGGCTTCGTCATCGCATTAGCAAGGACCCTGATGAATCTCCTGTCTGTCCAGTTTACTGAGTGACCATCAGCCTCAGTGCCCCCACTTGCTGCCCTCAGGCTTTTCATGGACACTGGGGGGAGTCGGGGCAGGGGCTGGGCTCAGGGGGAAGGACAGAGTCTGTTCCCCTCTCTAGCAACGAACGAGAGGTTGTGTTTTTCTGCTCTAACACCAGCAGCTGTCAAAGGCGTTTTTGCGTCAGAATCACCAGGGCGTGCTGGTTTCAGATGGAGCTGGGGGGCCTGGCACTCTGCATTTTAACAAGCTCCCTGCGTGGTTCTGATGCAAGTGGCTTACAGATCGCAAACTGGGAAACTTGTGGTAGATTTGGGTGGATCCCTGGCCTCAGCCATTGTGGGGCTCAGTGCATCACGCAGGGTGGGTGTTGCTAGCTGCTGTGACGAAGAGCCCCCATCCCTGTCCTCAGTGGCTTAATGCAGCAACAGCTTTTCTGCTCCCTCACGTCACAGTCCAACAGCGAGCTCAGAAGCCTGCCACGAGGTGACTCGGCCGCCTGGACACTGCTGTCTCTGGGACTTCAGAGTTCCCCACGGGAGCCTCTGCTCCAACCGGCAGACGATGAGGGAAGAGAGGTGTGGAGAGGTTACGGTGGTGACATCATGTCCGCTCCCGTCCCACTGGCCTCTGCTGGGCATGCGGTCCCCACTCTGAGGCTGAGCTGCGTGTCAGGCGAGGAGACGGATCTGGTGAGCATCTGGCCATCGGCCTCCCTGAAGGCACATGCTCGGCATTCAGGAAGGGTGGCCGCGTGGCAGGAAGCGTGGCTTGCCACGTGGCCCGTGGCTTTGCTCTGGAGTCACTCATCTCTTTGGCTCCAGGACACTCCCAGCCCTGCTAAGTCTAAGGTCAGGGAAGAGGGGGCCCCATCTTTGGGGCTCAGATCCACCCTTTGATGCTGAATCACCACCTGATGTCCAGCAGAATGAGAAGCTGTGCCAATGTCACTGCTTATCTGTGGTCAGGGGACGGGGGCTGGGGTGTTCCCGACCCCCGAAGTGATGATGTCAAACAGCTCCTCCTCTTGCAGGAAGCCCTCCGTGCTGCCAGGAGCCATCCTCTGAACTAACACCTGTGGTCCAGGGTGGCTGTCTCACACCTGGGCAACCTAGGCGGCTGGCACTTACTGAGCACTTGCTGTGAGCCAAGCATTCTACCTGGACTCATTCGTTTTTCCCTCACAGCAGCCCAAGAAGGGAGGTTCTGCAGTGACTCCCATTTCACGGACAAGGAAACTGAAACCGAGCTGCAGGACTAGGTACAGAATATGAGGGCCAGGAGCAGGGGCCGTGGAGCCAGCCTGCCGTTTGTACCCCGCACTGCCTCTCACAGCCTGGAGCCCTGACAGAAGAGGGTGTGGGGTCAGGTGAGATAATGCAAGCACAGCCCCCGTGCTGGCCTGGCTTCCTGTCTTCAGTCCTTTGTCCGGGTGTGACTGCGCAGGCGCTGTTCCTTACACTTTTCCCTGCGGTCTCTGGCCAACCAGGTTGTACTGCTTGATTGGCCACAGGAAGCATCTGCCTCCTTGCTCCAGGCAAAGACAATGACCCAGATGAGGAGAACAGGAGCAGGAGTGGTCCTAGGGGGCAGGAGAAGATTCCAGAAGCCGGGACTTGACAAGTGATGGTAGAACCCAGCAGAGACTCACGGCCTCCTGGGGCCCCAGGGTGACTCCACATGGGAGTTTAGGAACCAGTGTGGTGGCTCAGTGTCTGTTCTGTACCAGATGCCACAAAACCATCAGAGCAAAGAGGGACCTCAGGGATAGAGGAGGATGGAGAAACCGAGTCAAGGAAGAAGGGGCCGGCAAGATCGCACTGCTTGTTTATGCAGAGCTGAGAGTAGGAGCTATGTTGATGTCAGGCGTGTTGTCTCTCTGTAGCTGCAGCCGAGAGAGGGGTGGGCAGTGGGGAGGGGTGCAGAGGTCACGGGGTGCACTGCCGCCCCTCCTGGCCTGGACCCCCAGCTGACACCTCTGGCCTCAGTCCTTTCCATGCCAGGAGGTGCAGCAAGCTTGTGGCTTCGGAACAGGAGAGGGGGCTTGGGGGCTTGGACACTCCTGGGCTGCTGATGAGGTGGGCGTCCCCTTGGCCTTGAGCCCAAAAGACCCGGATCGGGTGAGGACATGAGGGACTGCCCAGATGGCGGCAGAGCTGTGCTGTCCCCAGGTGAACCCACACTCTCGCAGAATACCGGCCGGACTGAGGTGGGGCCGTTCTGCAAGCCCGCTGGGGACAAGACGGTGACAAGGCCACTCGGCAACCCCCAGACGGCTAAGCGTCCTCTCTTCCATCCAGCATTGTTGATGACTGCTCCTCTGACAGTGAAAATTCTAGCCGCACGTTACACCCCGGCCTCCTAGGAAAATGGAGGTCCCCCCGTCACCGAGTTGCCCCTGCTTCGTGACGATATCCAACCTGAAGCTGGACCCTCCTTAACGCCTCCTCAGAACCAATAGCACAGGTGCTCGTCTTGTCAGAAGGCTGTCCCTTTCCACCCACTGCCCTGCCCAGCCCACAGTTCCTGAGCCGCTGCCATTCCCCAGGGATGTGCTCTTCCTTATTGCAGCGGAGTAAGCCTGGCCTGACTACAGGCGTGTACTGGGGGCTTCCTGGTGTGGGCGTGTCCTTGTGTGGGGTGCCCTGGTGCAGGCATGTCTTGGGAGGCGTGTCTGGGTAGGCTTGCTGGGGGGGCGTATCCTGGTGTAGACATGTCCTGATGGGCGTGTCCTGGTGGGCTTCCTGGTGCAGATGTGTCCTGGGGGGCATGTCCTAGTGCAGCTGTGTCCTGATGGGCGTGTCCCGGTGTAGACATGTCCTGATGGGCATGTCCTGGTGCAGCTGTGTCCTGATGGGCGTGTCCTGGTGCAGACGTGTCCCGGTGGGGTTGTGTCCTGGTGCAGACGTGTCCTGATGGGCGTGTCCTGATGGACATGTCCTGGTGCAGCTGTGTCCTGATGGGCGTGTCCCGGTGTAGACATGTCCTGATGGGCGTGTCCTGGTGCAGCTGTGTCCTGATGGGCGTGTCC
>PVKY010003768.1:0-20830 GCA_004027775.1 Bradypus variegatus
TGTGTGATGAATGGACGGTCTCGTTTGTCCCCCTGCAGTTATTCTGGATTATTTACTAGTTGTTTCTGGTTTTTTTTTTTTTAGTTGTTCCAGGGGGACTACTTAGCTACCACTGCTCTCTATGCCACCATCTTCCCTCCTCCCTGGGGGGCAGATATTTTAATGCTAATTAGATTGGAGTTCTTTGAGTGTTTCCATGGAAGGTGCTCCACACAAATGTAGGTGATAACTCTGATGAGGTATTTCCTGGAGGTGTGGCCCCACCCATTCAGGGTGGGCCTTGATCAGTGGAGCCATATAAATGAGCTGATGGGCAGAGGGAACTCAGTGCAGCTGAGAGTGAACTTTTGAAGAGGAGCTACAGTCAAGAGGGACACTTTGAAGAAAGCACAGGAGCTGCAGATGAGAGACAGTTTGAAGACATCCAGTGAAAGAAGACTCTTGCTCCTGAGAAGGTGAGAGAGGACAAATATCCCAAGTGCAACTAACAGTGACATTTTTGAGGAACAGCAGCCTGGAGAGGAACATTCTGGGAGAAAGACATTTTGAAACCAGAACTTTGGAGCAGATGCCAGCCACGTGCCTTCCCACCTAACAGGTTTTCCGGACACCACTGGCTGTCCTCCAGCAAAGGTACCTGATTGCTGATGTGTTACCTGGGACACTTTATGGCCTTAAGACTGTGACTGTGTAACCAAATAAACCCCCTTTTATAAAAGCCAATCCATTTCTGGTGTTTTGCATTCTTGCAGCATTAGCAAACCAGAACACCACATTAACAGAATGAAGGAAAAAAATACACATGAGCATCTCAATTGATGCAGGAAAGGCATTTGACAAAATCTAGCACCACTTCTTGATAAAAAAAAATCACTGAGAAAACTAGGAATAGAATCAAACTTCCTGAACATGATAAAGGGCATATATGAGAAACCCACAGCTAACATCATACTCAATTGTGAAAGACTAAAAGCTTTCTCTCTACAATCAGGAACAAGACAAGGATGCCCACTGTCACCACTGTTATTCAACATTGAACTGGAGGTTCTAGACAGAGCAACCAAGCAAGAAAAAGAAGTAGAAGTTATCCAAACTGAAAGAAAGAAGCAAAACTTTCCCTATTTGTACAAGACATGGTCCTATGTGAAGAAGATCTTGGAAAATCCACAACAAAGCTCACTGAGCTAATAAGAGATTCAGCAAAGAGGCAGCGTTCAAGATCAACATGCAAAAATCAGTGGTGATTCTATACACTATTAATGAGCTGTCTGACGAGGTAATCAGGAAAAAAACTTCCATTTGCAATAGGAACTAAAAGAATCAAATATCAAGGAATAAACTTACTGAAGGATGTAAAGGAATTGTACACAGAAACTAACACAAACATTGCTAAAGTTATCAAAGAAGACCTATATAAATGAAAGGACATTACATGTTAATGGATTGGAAAAATAAATATTGTTAACATGTCAATGCTACCTATAGCAATTTACAGATTCAACACAATCACAACAAAATTTCAACATCCTTCATTGCAGGAATGGAAAAGCCAATCACCAAATTTATATGGAAGGGTAAGTGACCCCAAATAGCCAAAGCCACCTTGAAAATAAAGAACAAAGTTAGAGAACTCACACTCCCCAATCTTAAAACTTATTAGAAAGCCACAGTAATGAAAACAGCTTGTTACTAGTATAAGGACAAACATAGATCAAAGGAATAGAATTGAGAGCTCCAAAGCCAACCCTCACATCTATGGCCACCTAATTTTTGACAAGAGAGCAAAGACCACTCTATTGAAAAAGAACAGTTTCTTCAACATATGGTGCTGGAAAAACTGTATCTCCATTTGCAAAAGAATGAAGGAGGGCCCCTACCTCACACAATATACAAAAATCAACTCAAAATCTATCAAAGACCTAAATTCAAGAGCCAGGACTACAAAACTCTGAGAAGAAAATGTAGAGAAGCATCTTCATGACCTTATGTTGGGCATTGGTTTCTTAGACTTGACACCCAAAGCACCAGCAACAAAAGAAAAAAATAGATAAACAGGAACTCATCAAAATTTAAAACTTTTGAGCATCAAAAGACTTTGTGACAAAATTGAAAAGACAACCAACTCAATGGGAGAAAATATTTGGAAACCACATATCCTATAAGTGTTAAATATCTAGAATGTATAAAGAAATCCATCAACTTAATCACAAAAAGACAACCCAATTAATAAATGAGTAAACTACTTCAATAGACATCTCTCCACAGAAGATAAACAACTTGCCAAACAGCACACGGAAAGATGCTAAACATTATTAGTCACTAGGAAAATACAAATCAAAACCACAATGAGATATCACTTCACACCAACAAGAATGACAACTATTTTTTTTAAAAAAAGGAAAATTACAAGTGTTTGAGAGGATGTGGAGAAATAAGAACACTCATTTATTGATGGTGGGAATGTAAAATGTTTCAGCCCCTGTGGAACAGTTTGGCAGTTCCTCAGAAAGTTAAGTGTAGAATCACCATATGACTTGGCAATCCCACTTCTAGGTATATATCCAAAAGAATTGAAAGCAGGGACTCAAACAGATATTTGCACACCAATGTATATAGCAGCATTGCTTGCATTTGTCAAAAGATGTAAGCAACTCACCTGTCCATCAACTGATTAATAGATAAAGTGTGGTTTATATCACTATTCAGCCATCAAGGAATGAAGTTCTGATACATGCGACAACATGGATGAAACTTGAAGACATCATGTTGAGGGAAATAAGGCAGATGAAAAAGGACAAATGTTGTATGCTCTCACTTATATGAAATAATTAGAATAAGCAAACACATAGAGTCAGAATCTAGAATATAGTTACCAGGGGACAGGGTGGGGTGAGATAATGGGAAGTTAATGTTTAAAGTATACAGATTTCTATTTGGGATGATGGAAAACTTTTGGTAATGGATGGTGGCTATGATAGCACAACATTGTGAATATAATTAACTAATTTATATATTTTAATGTAATTAAAAGAAGAAACTTTAGGTTGTATTATATATTACTAGAATAAAAATTTTAAAAATCCCTGGAACAGTACAACATAGACAGCAAACACTAAGCTAAACAGATAATAGTACAATTATGAAAATGTTCTTCCATTTATTGTAACAAATGTACCACATTAACACAAAGTGTAAATAATAGGGTGTTTTATGAGAACTCTGTATTTTATGCATAACTTTTCTATAAACCCACAACTTCTCTGTAAAAAAGATAAGCAATCCATTAAAAATAGGCAAAATCTTTAAACAGACATTTCACATAAAAAGATATAGGGATGACCAATAAGCTTATGAAAAGATGCTCAGTATCATTAGCCATCAGAGAAATTAGACCACAATGAGATCCCCCTACACTTCTATTAGGACTGCTAAAATAAAAAAAAAGAATGACCGCACCAAACGGTGGCGAGACTGTGGAACAATCAGAGCAATCACACACTTCTGGTGGGATTGTTGCGTGGTACAACCCAGTCATAACCCAGTCATTCCATTTGTGGCTATTTATTCAAGAGAAATGAAAACATATATGACCACAAAAGCCTTGCATGCAAATGATCACCGCAGTTTTAGTCATAATAAGAAAAAAATGAAAACAACCTGTGTGCATCCAGGATGAGTGAAGAAAATCAGTGTGCTATAGTCACGCAGTGATATGCAACTCAGTAAAATGAAGAAACGAACCACGCTGCATGCAACCACATGGATTAAACTCAAAGGGATTGCACTGAGGGAAACAGCCCAGACATAAAAGAAAACACACTGTATTAAACCATTTATACAAAACTCTAGAAAACTCGAACTAATTTCATAGTGATGGAAAACAAATCCACAGGGTCAGAAGTAGAGGGAGCAATGAACTGCAAAGAGGCACAAGGAAACTCTTTAGGCTGATGGAAATTATCTACAACTTGTGTATGTATTGGCTTCACAGATGTATGTATTTGTCAGAACACATCAAATCTGCATTTAATAGGTGCAGTTTATTTTATGTAAATTATGCCTGAATAAAGCTGATAACCACGAGATTAGATGATGAATGATGATAGATAGATGCATACATAGATATGGATGGATAGATAGGTAGTTAGAGATGTTGAGACACAATAAGGATACAGTGATATCAAATGGAAGATCAGAATTATAAGAATAAATAAAAAGCAAGTAAAGTGACAAATATAAGGGTAAATTTTAATTAACATTTATTAGAACAACAATAGAAATTTCTTGTGAGATTTAACAACAGGCAGACAGGATGGATTGACAGAAAGACAGATGCAGACAGATACAAGCATACATACATACTTACATGTATAGATACATAGATAAAGGTAGATACATAGATTTACACACATATATAACTGGAAAGATGATAGATAGATAGGTAGGTAGATAGACAGATTGGAGATGAATAATTTTTTTTTTAAATACAACAACCAAATCCTGTTGGGTGAAGAATAAATGCAGGTAAAACATGCTATGCTCTTTTCATTTATACAGAAACAATGGAATGATATTGATTAATATTTAGAAGTATGAAGAATTTTATGAATGCATGCAGTGAGTATTACCATAATAGAGGCAGCCTGCATAGGCTCCGGCTCTGGGGGCTGCAGCTCCAGCTGCTGTGTGCCTGTTTGCTGCTGCAAGCCCGTGTGCTGCTGTGTGCCAGCATGGTCCTGCGCCAGCTGTGGCAAAGGGGGCTGTGGCTCCTTGGGGGCTGCAAGGGGGGCTGTGGCTCCTGGGGGGGTGCAAAGGGGGCTGTGGCTCCTGTGGGGGCTGCAAGGGGGGCTGTGACTCCTGTGGGGGTAGAAAGGGGACTGTGGCTCCTGTGGCTGCTCCCAGTCCAGCTGCTGCCAGCCCTGCTGCTCCCAGTTCAACTGCTGCATCCCCATTTTCTGCCAGTGCAAGATCTAAGGTTCTTGCCCCAGACCCCGGTTGGCTCCAGCAGATCCAATCCCCCTGGCCATGACAGAGACAAACCCTGAATGCTCAGCTCCTGGTTCTGGATCATTTCTCCTCAGGAGTGAGGTAGCCTACGTCCTTGGATCTTCCTGATGGGAAAGGGGCCCCCTCATGCACTTTGAATCATCAAAGGATCTGCCACCCCATCACATTCAGAAAGAATCTTCCATCATATTCCAGAAGAACTTTCCTCGTTGCCTGCTCAAATTTGTCATCTGCAGGCTCCTCAGGGGTTGAGCCCAGAAAACCCATCCTTCTTCCACCAGATGGGACACAGACCTGTTCAAGCCCCCTCCCGCTCCCTCCAATCTCATTCCCAAATAATGTCAGAGCTGCTGCTACACCTCAAGGACTTCCCTGGCCCTCCAGGCCTTCTCCACTCTTCCATGGATGTCCCAAAACTCACTCTGATTCTTGGTCTCATAAGATCTACCAATAAACAAATTCTCCAACAAAAAGCTGTGTTCTCATTGTGATTCTTTTCTTCACAACTTTCTCGGAAGGAACATTTCAAAACCTTTGGGCACATTTGTGGCAGCAGAGCCCCGTGTATGCTGGCAATACTTTCCAAAACTGAGCACTTGCAGACCCTACATTCCGCACCTTGCCTTCTCAGATTTACCCAAGGCAAATAACAATGGATGTTCACAAAGATTTTAGGGGAAGGTTGGTTAACACAACATTATATAAAAGATGAAGAAATTAGCAACTACCTAAAAGCTCAATAACACACGTGTATATAAAGTTTGCTACATCCCTGGGTGGGACTCCAGGCATCCAGTAAAAATGACTATCAGTTCTTTATAACCTGGGAATGTGGTTTTGTTATTATGTAATTGGGAAAAGTCAGGATACAAAATGTTATACAGCATATGATCATAGCCATGTGTGCCCAAGAAATGGATGAAGGAGCTTTTAAAAAAATATGCAGATGGAAGGCACTGTGAGAATTTTATTTTTCTGAAATGGGTGGTGGTTATACATATATAAAAATCTGGTTAGGAATTTTGAATAAGCCTGCTCTCCCAGGGAAACTAGTTCCCCAACCAGCCTGAGGGAAGGCACTCTAGCCAAACCATTTCACCTAAAGGGGAGAAGCAGCTAAGAAACAGTTGTGAAAGTCATGGGCCAAGAACACAGAGCTACTAAAAGCTCCAATCATGGTATGATAGAACACTTCCCCTCCCCACCTTACCACCACATCCACAGGGCCCCCATATAACAGTGAGTTACATCTGAGAGCTGCAAGATGCAGACTCTAAGGGAGCGGTCCTAGGGAGGCTCAAAGCAGCAGAGGACACACAAAATGAACAACAGAGGGATTTAAGACTCTGACACCTGCAACTGTAGCAAACATTAAACAGAACCCAGCTCCTATCCAGATAAAAAAAATCTCTCACTAAAGGCCCATGTACCTCATTTCCATTACCTGATATATCATGTATAGCTTCCAATAAAAAAGTACATGCCATTGTTAAAAGGCAAAAAGAAGCAGTCTAAAGAGAAAAAAACAATGATCAGAACAAAACTTAGATATGACACAGATTTTGTAATTCACAATTTAAAATAACTATGATTAATAGGCAAAGTCTCCAATGAAAAAAAAAGTAGAAAGCATGCAAGAACAGATAAGTAAAGAAAGCAGAGGGATGGACACTCTGAGGAATAATGAATAGGACTTGCTAGAAATTAAAAAATGTGTATCAAAAATGAAAAAGAAAATATGTTGGAGAGACTCCTCAGTAGAGGAGACATAGCTGAAGAGAGAATTGGTGAGCTTGAAGATGCATCCATGGAAACTTCACAAACTGACATGCAAAGAGAAAAATGAATGAACAAAAAGAGCACAGAACAATTGTGAGAAAATACCAAAGGGTGTAACACACAAGCAATTGGAATACCAAAGGGAGAACAAAAACAGAATGGAGAATAAGGAACATTTGAAATAATAAAGGTTGAGAATTTTCCAAAACTAGTAAGACACTAAAACACAGATCCAGTGAACTTCTGGTGCATACAACAGTGTGTTTATTGAAAGTAATCACAGCAACAATGTAACAGGTGATTTTTGCTTATGGAAAAGTGAAATGAATGATAGCAATATCACAAGGAATGGGAAGGAGAATTTGGAATATTTATTTATAAGTTACCTCCAACACCTGTGAAGTGATATAGTGTTACTTGATGGTAGACTTACATTGGTTACAAATGTACATTTCAAACTCTATGGAAACAATTTTTTAAATGTAAATAAGTATAATTAATATACAAGAGATGAGAGTAAATGGAATCATACAAAATGATCAGTTAAAAAGAGAGAAGGTAGAAAAGAAGGGGGAAAAGAAACAAAGAACAAGTTCAATTAATGTAAAAAGTTACAAACACAGTATAAATTAATTTAACTATATCAATAATCACTATAAATGCAAATTGCCTAAATAAACCAATTAAAATAAAGACACTGTCAGAGAGGATGAAATAAACAAGATTCATCTGTATATTATCTACAAGAAGCCCACTTTAAATATAAAGTCCCAAGTTATGCACTTGTTTGAAGCTGTTTTGTACCCCAGAAAAGGCCATGTTCTTTTAGTCCATTTCTGTTGGTGTAGACTGTTTGTGGGTGGGACCTTTTGATTAGGTTGTTTCAATTGAGATCTGACCCAACCAATCCAGGATGGGTCTTAATCCTTTACGGGAGTCCTTTATGAGAATAAAAGGCAGAAAAAGCCCAGAGAGCTCACAGAGCAATACCCAGAGAAGTTTGGAGGGAGAGCTTAGACAGAAAAACCTCCAGAG
This sequence comes from Bradypus variegatus, assembly GCA_004027775.1. Classification (NCBI taxonomy): domain Eukaryota; kingdom Metazoa; phylum Chordata; class Mammalia; order Pilosa; family Bradypodidae; genus Bradypus; species Bradypus variegatus. The sequence continues at coordinate 7,822 of PVKY010003768.1, forward strand.
TTGCTGAGAGAGGAGGCCATTGAAGCCAGATGCTGGGAGTAACAGAACCCAGACAGAAGGACCAGCAGACACCAGCCGTGTGCTTTCCCATGTGACAGAGGTGCCCCAGACACTGGCGACCTTTCTTCAGAGAAGGTATCCACCTGTTGAGGCCTTAATTTGGACATTGTCATGGCCTTGGAACTGTAAATTTTCAAGTTAATAAATCCCCATGGTAAAAGCCAACAAATTCCTGGTATATTGCATCCTGGCAGCTTTAGCAAACCAAAACAGGTTTTGCTACCAGAACACTAGTGTGTTGAGATTTCCAAATACCAAAAATGCTGGGACAACTTTATAAATGCATAAGGGGAAAATTCTGGAAAACCATCAGGAGCTTTATAGAAAAGGCCTAGACTGTTTGAAGAGACTGTTGGTGGAAATAAGGACCCTAAGAAAACTTCTGATGAGGACTTGAGCAGAAATGATGAACATATCATTGCCAAGTGGAAGAAAGGTGACCTTATTTTAAAGTGGCAGAGAATTTGGCAAAATTGAGTCCTGGTGTTGGAGGGAAGGGAGAATTTGAAAGTGACCAGCTTGGATGTCTAGCTGAGGAAATTTCCCAACTAAATGTGGAAAATGTAGCCTGGTTTATCCTTTCAGCTTATAGTAAAATAAGAGGAAAGGGATAAGCTGAGAACTGAACACTTGAGTACAAAGAAACCAGAAATTGATGATTTGGAAAATTCTGGGCTTTCAGAAAGTGAGGCCCCAGAGATGGGTGCCCCATACTGAGGATTTAACCAAACTTGGAACCAATCAGCCATTTCAGTGCAAGTCAGGATTGGAGATGCAGCTATCCAGAAAGGAGCTGTGCAAAGTCTTATTGTCTGATGGACAGGATCCCTGTATACTACAAACTAAACTGATGAGGCTTTTGCAAGATCTGTATGAAAGGAACCACTTCCAGCTTGGACTAAAAGGGACAGATTGAAAGAAAAATGACTTCAATGGCAGAACCACAGAAACCAAGGTCCAGAACCAAGAAACCTAGGGCTCAGGAGAGAGGACCCACCAATGCATGTGGAAAGGGTGAGTTTGCCCCAGAGTTTGTAGGGGGTTGGCCTTCCTCCCCATTGTTCAGGAAGAGTGCTGCTGACTGAGGGCTCTCAGATGCCTGGAGAATTGAGGAGAGCTTGGCCACCTTTGTTCAGGAAGAGTGCTGCTGCCCCAGGCCTCAGAGAGGGTGTAGTACATTCCCCAGGGATTGGGGATAGCCTGGTCACAATGCCCACTGTTTGTAAAGGGGTGAGCCTGTGCCCCACAGATAGCAAAGGATCCAGCTGTCACCCTGATGCTTGAAGAGGGTGGAACAGAGAGCACGACCATCTCTGCAATGTTGGAAGATGTTGGAACCCTCACCCCAGTGTTCAGAGACAGCAGGACCACTGTTTAAGCCCTTGGAACGGGTGAGACAGCCTCACTGCTGGTGGGAATTTAAAAGGGCTAGCCTCTTTGGAAAACATTCTGACAGTGCCTGAAACAGTTAACCATATAATTACATGACCCAGCAATTCCACTCCTAAGTACATACTCAAGTAAATGAAAATATATGCCCAAGCAAAACCTTGTTCACAAATGTTTAGAGAGGCCTTATTCATAATAGTGAAAAGACAGAAACAACCCTAAGGCCATTGACAGAAGAATGGATAAATTAAATTGGATAGGCAGTAAATCAGTAAGGATACAGTTAACTGTATTTCACCCAACAACATAAGAATACACATTCTTCTCAAGCTCACATGGAATTTTCATCAAGAGAGACTGTATTTGGGGCCATAAAACACCCTTAACAAATTTAAAAGAACAGAAGCATGTTCTCAGACCACAATGGAATTAAACTGCAAATCATTAACAGAAAAATAGCTAGAAAATTGTCAAATATTTTCAAATTAAAGAATAAACTTATATATAACAATTGTGTCAAAGAATAGGTCATATGAGGAATTTAAAAATTATTTTGAACAAAATAAGAATCAAAATACAACTTATTTGTGGGACCTGGTATTTAAATGGTATTTAAAAGGAAATTTATAGCATTGAATGCATATATTAGAAAAGAAAAAAGATCCAGATTCCATAACCTAAGCTTCCACCTTTGGAAACTAAGTAAAAAGAACATTTTAAGTCTAAAGTAAGGAGAAGAAATAAATAATAATTATTTGAGCAGAAATCAATACAGTTGAACACAGGAAAAATTAGAGAAAATCAATAAAACAAAAAAAACCCAGTTCTTTGAAAAGATCAATAAAATCGATACATATCTAAATAAACTAACCAAAGAAAAAAGAAAGTAGACATAAATTACCAATATCAGAAATGAAATTGTGGTCATCAGTACAGATCCCTCAAACATTAAAAGGATAATGAAGGAACACTCTGAACAACTCTATGATAACATATGTGATAATTTGGATAAATGGACCAATTCACTGAAAGATACAAATTACAAAAACACAAAGAGAGAGGTTGGATCTAAGATGGTGGCAAAGAGAGGAGTGGAAGCTATTTAGTCCCCCTAGAACAATTAATAGACAACCAGAAACAACTAGCAAATAATCCAGAATAACTGCGGGGGGACAAACGAGTCCATCCATTCATCACGCACCAACCTGAATTGGGAGGAATGCCCAAGATCACAGCATAAAATCTGTAAGTAAAACCTATGAATCCAAGCCAGGAGCCCCCTCCCCCAATGGTGCAAGCTGCAAAGCCTAGCAGTGCTAGATAGCATCTCTTTCCCAGCAAGTGAATACTGCTCAGCTGAGCTCCAACTGGGGTTTTAATTAACAAATGTGGACTGCTCATTATGAGCTATGAATCTCCAACAAGCAGACAGAGGCTTTGGGTGATGACTGACCTTGGAGAGCCAGAGGGTGGTCATGGACTGGCCCTGGAGGGGACTTTCTGCCCCTGTTTTGGCTCAGTGGAGAAAGCCTGAGCCGTTTTCAGTTCCCAATGCTCTGACACAGACAAGGGTGGAGATAGCACAGGCAGAGAGAGACCATTGAAATGCTAATGATCTCTAATTAGGGTATCTAACTTCCCTAAGAAGAACCAGACTCCAGAGCCTGGGGGAAAACAGTCATGGACCACACCTACTTACACTCATCTGGAGTTACAGGCTGACAGGTGCCACCTGCTGGGCAGAAAAGTACAGTATATACCAATTTTCTAAGACACACCCTCAGGGAAACCAGATAATGAATACTTCTTCCTTCTGGGACCTGAGCCCATTCTGGTCTTGGAAAACCTGATTGGGGTAACCAAGGAAGCCATGCCTAGACAACAGAAAACTACAACCTACACTAAGAAAAATGTAGTTATAGACCAGTCAAAGGGACAAACCTACACTTCAACTGAGATACAGGAATTGAAGCAGCTAATAATAAATCAATTCAAAAAGTTTAGGGAAAATATGGCAAAAGAGATGAATCATATGATGGAAACACTGGGTGTACATAAGGTAGGAATTGAAAGTTTGAAAAACCAACTGGCAGAATCTATGGAAATAAAAGGCACAACACAAGAGAGGAAAGACAGAATGGAAATATACAACAGCAGATCTCAAGAGGCAGAAGAAAACACTCAGGAACTGGAGAACAAGGCACTTGAGCTTACACACAAAAGAACAGATAGAGAAAAGAATGGAAAAATATGAGCAACATCTCCAGGAACTTAAGGACAAAACAAAATGCAGGAATGTACATGTCATTGGTGTCCCAGAAGGAGAAGAGGAGGGAAAAGGGGCAGAAGCAATAATAGAGGAAATAATCAATGAAAATTTCCCATGTCTTATGAAAGACATAAAATTACAGATCCAAGAAGTGCAGCATACCCCAAACAGAATAGATCTGAATAGGCCTACACCAAGACACTTAATAATCAGATTATCAAACATCAAGGATAAAGAGAGAATCCTGAAAGCAGCAAGAGAAAAGCAATCCATCACATACAAAGGAAGCTTGATAAGACTGTGTGTGGATTTCTCAATAGAAACCATGGAAGCAAGAAGGAAGTGGAGTGATATATTTAAGATACTGAAAGAGAAAAACCACCAACCAGGAATCCTATATCTGGCAAAACTGTCCATCAAATATGAGGGTGAGTTTAAAATATTCTCTGACAAACAGACAATGACAGAGTTTGTGGGCCACATATCTGCTCTGCTGGAAATACTAAAGGAAGCACTGCAGACAGAAAGAAAAAGACAGGAATGAGAGGTTTAGAAAGCAATTTTTGGTAGACTGTAGCACAGCAATATAAGTACACTGAACAAAGATGACTGTCAGCATGGTTGAAAGAGGAAGGTTAGGACCATGTGGGACACCAGAACAAAAGACAAAGGACAGAGACTGGGACTCTGTAACTCAGAGAAACCTAGGGTGCTCAACAAGTGTAATAAAAGGTACAAATATGTTTTTATATGAAGTAGAATGAATGAATGTCAACATTGCAAGGAGTTAAAAATAGGGTGGAATGGGGGAAAATGGAGGTTTTGTTCACACACCATACATTCCATACCTCTCCTAACTAAACAATCATTGGTTCCCTGTATAGTCACATATTTATGTATTCAGCACCATCACCACTATCTATATAAGGACACCTCCATTTCTTCCTCAAAGAAGGAGGAAGAGTCAAAGAAGGTAGAGGGACAAAAAAAAAAAAAGAAAAGAGAGAGAGAGAAAGAAAGCATGACAGCTAGAAAGCAACAAAAGGAAAGACAGCATTAAACTAAAGTAGAATAAAGAGTCAGACATCACCAATGCCAGAAGTCCCATATTCTACCCCTATGCCCCCCATAAGCATTTAGCCTTGGTATGTTGCCTTTGTTATATTAAAGGAAGCATAACACAATGTTTCTGTTAATTATAGTCTCCAGTTTGCATTGATTGTATTTCTCCCCTAATCCTATCCTATTTTTAATTCCTTGCAATGTTGACATTCATTTGTTCTACCTCCTGTAAAAACATATTTGCACCTTTTATTACACTCGTTGAGCACCCTAGGTTTCACTGAGTTATACAGTCCCCATCTTTATCTTTCATGTTTCATTCCTGTGTCCCACATGGTCCTAACCTTTGTCTTTCAACCACGTTCACAGTCATCTTTGTTCAATGCACTTACATTGCTGTGCTACGATCTCCCAAAAATTGTTTTCCAAACCTCTCACTCCTGTCTTTTTATCTCTGTCTGCAGTGCTTCCTTTAGTGTTTCCTGTAGAGCAGGTGTCTTGTTCACAAACTCTGTCATTGTCTGTTTGTTAGAGAATATTTTAAGATCCCCCTCATATTTGAAGGACAGTTTTGCAGGATATAGGATTCTTGGTTGGTGGTTTTTCTCTTTCAGTATCTTAAATATATCACCCACTTCCTTCTTGCTTTCATGGTCTCTATTGAGAAATCCACACATAGTCTTATCAAGCTTCCTTTGCTTGTGATGGATTGCTTTCCTCTTGCTGCTTACAGGATTCTCTTTTTATCTTTGACATTTGATAATCTGATTATCAAGAGTCGTGGCATAGGCCTATTCAGATCTATTCCCTTTGGGGAATCTGCACTTCTTGGATCCATAATTTTTTGTCTTTCATAAGAGATGGGAAATTTTCATTGATTATTTCGTCTGTTATTGCTTCTGCCCCTTTTCCCTTCTCTTCTCCTTGTTGGACACCAATGACATGTACATTCCTGCATTTCAGTTTGCCCTTAAGTTCCTAGAGATGTTGCTCATATTTTTCATTCTTTTCTCTATCTGTTCTTTTGTGTGTAGGCTCAGGTGCCTTGTTCTCCAATTCCTGAGTGTTTTCTTCTGCCTCTTGAGATCTGCTGTTGTATGTTTCCATTCTGTCTTTCCTCTCGTATTGTGCCTTTCATTTTGATAGATTCTGCCAGTTGTTTTTTCAAACTTTTGGTTTTTACCTTATGTTCACCCAGTGTTTTCATTGTACACTTCATCTCCTTTGCCATATCTTCCCTAAACTTTTTGAATTGATTTACTATTAGTTGTTTAAGTTCCTGTATCTGAGTTGACGCATAAGTTTGTTCCTCTGACTAGGCCATAATTTCATTTTTCTTAGTGTAGGTTGTCATTTTCTGTTGTCTATGCATCTGGTTTTCTTGATTACCCCAGTCAGGTTTTCCCAGACCAGAACAGGCTCAGGTCTTGGAAGAGGTAATAGTATTCAGTTTCCCTGAGGGTGTCTTACAAAATTGGTACATGCTGTGAGGCCTCAAGTCACTGTGCTTTTCTGCCCAGCAGGTGACACCTGTCAGCCTGTAACTCCAGTCTGCTATAAGGAGATGTGGCCCATGGCTGTTTTCCCCCAGGCTCTGGGGTCTGGTTCTGGATGAAAGGCAGGTAGTAGAGCTTGGCACCACCTTCTTCCTCTTAGGAAAGATACACCCCCTACGGGGAGGTAATTCACATTTGAATAGTCTCTCTGCCTATGCTATCTCCACCCTTGTCTGGGTCAGAGTGCTGGGAATTGAAAATGCCTGAGGCTTTCTCCAATGAGCTGAAAAAGGGACAGAAAGCACCCTTCAGGGACAGTCCATGGCCACTCTCCATCTCTCTAAGGTCAGTTGTCAGCAAAAGCCTCTGTCTACCTGTTGGGGATACATAGCTTGTATTGAGCAGTCCATATTTGCTAATTAAAACCCCAGTGGGAACTCAGCTGAGCTATATTCACTTGCTGGGAAAGTGCTGCACTCTGGCACCATGAGATTTTACAGTTCAGGCCCTGGGTGAGGAGGGGGGCTCTCAGCTTGGATCTGATGTTTTTACGTACAGATTTTATGCTGTGATCTCAGGCATTCCTCCCAATTTAGGTTGGTGTATGATGAGTAGACTGTCATGTTTGTTCCCCTACAGTTATTCCAGATTATTTACTAGTTGTTACTGGTTGTTTATTAGTAGTTCCAGGGGGACAAACTAGCTTCCACTCCTCTCTATGCCACCATCTTCTTCCATTCTCTGAGCAGTCATCTTTTAATCAACAAAAGCAAACTCACAATAGAAGTAAATCATATGGATGTCATCTAATTGGTAAATCCGTTATTCAGATCTCTGGCCTTACACATTACAATGGAGCTCACATCAGAGAGAAATCATATAAATGCCACCCATGTAAAAAAAAACCTTTGATAAAATTTTCATCATTAGATTACATGAGCGAATTCACAATGGAAAGAAACTGTATGAATGTTGTCTACATGGTAAAGCCCTTACCCAATATTCTAATCTTAGTCTACATGAGAGAATTCAAAATAGAGGAAACCATATGAATGTCCCCTATGTGGGAAAGTCTTCAATCATTATTTTGTCATTAGAGTGCATAAGAGAACAGAAACTGGAGAAAAATCATACAAATGCCACCAGTGTGGGAAAGCTTTCACTTGTCATTCTATCCTTACACAACATGAAAGAACTCGTACTGCAGAGAAATTCTATAAATGTCTTCTTTGTGAGAAGTCCTTCATTCATTGTCTCTCCTTAAGAACATGAGAGAATTCACAGTGGAGAGAAAACCATATGAATGTCACATAAGTGGGAAAGCCTTCACTCATCATTCTAACCTTACATGACATGAAAGAACTCACACTGTAGAGAAAACTTATGAATATCAGCTTTGTAGGAAAGCCTTCAGTCATCATTCTACCTTTACACAGCATGAGATAATTTGCACCGGAGAGAAACCCTATGAATGGCAACTTTGTGGGAAAGCCTTCACTTGTCATTCTACCTTTACACAGCATGAGAGAATTCACACTGAAGAGAAACCCTATGAATGTTATCTTCATGGGAAAGTCTTCCCTTATTTTTCTGGCTTTAGACAGCAAGAGAAAACACACTGGAGTGATACAAGTTTATCACCTATCTTGGGAAACCTTAGTTTATTTTTGTAACCTTAGACAACATGAGAGAACTCACACTAGAGAGAAACCCTATGAAGGTCAGGTATGTGAAAGCTTTCAGTCAGTATTCTGACCTCAGATGACATGAGAGAACTCATACCATGAATGTTTTGAATGTTTTATACAGTGTGAAATCTCGCTGGCCCTACAAGTGCTGCTGTAAGAATAAAATATGTTGCATGCTTTTTCATTTAATGACATCTCCTGCATGAATTATCTGGGACTACCTCAAGGGGATTCTTTCTCTGGTAAAGACTTCTCTTTACCAGAGAAGAAATTTCAGCATTTGATGGAACCTTTAAATATACTAGAGAACTCACACACTGAAAAAGACATTGTAATCAATCTGGTAGAATCTTTAGCCATCCTGACCACTTCATGAATGTAAGGCAATTCATACTGGAGATAACAGATATAAAAGTCACCTATGTAGCAAAGCCTTTGGTAGATGGCCTGATGATATACAACATGAGAGAACTCAGAATATAAATAGTGAAAGGGAACTAACAGTCATCCATTATGCCAAATGATAGACTAACCTGAGAAACCACATGTGAGATAAGTTCTATGTCTTTAATCCATATACCAATGCCATATTTTAAAAATTATCCTTTAAAATGAGTGTGAACTCCACAGGTGAGAACCCTATGCCTGTACTCACTGTGCACTTACATTCAACCAAGCACAAGCCTTGGTATGCAATGAAAACTCAGTGTCAGAATGACAAGTAAAGTAAAAGAGAAAAGTCTTTACCATAGAAAGAATCCCCTTAGGTAGTGCCAGATAATTCATGCAGGAGAGGTTATTAAATGAAAAAGCATGCAACATATTTTATTCTTACAGCAACACTTGCAGTGCCAGTGAGAATTCACACTGCATAAAATGCTTATTTGTGTCATGAATGAAGGCATGTCTTCAATGATCACTCATTCCTTAGCATTAATATTCTTAAGCTGAGGAAACAATTCTAAGTCAATTTTGGAAAATCTTCAGCTGTATTTCACATCAGAAAATTCATAGTGAAAAATGAAATGCTTTATAGGGACCTGCTCTGGTTTGCTAAATGCAGCCATTATGCAAAATACCAGAAGTAAATTGGCTTTTATAAGCTTTATAACCTAGAAGCCCAACAAATTCAGATTAGGAGTAATGCATAGAGATATACACACAGATGATTCAGAGTCAAAATATTGAAAGGCAAACATAAAGAGCAAATCTTGAAAGCAGCAAAAGAAAAAAACTACTTGCCACATACAATGGAATCACAATAAGCAAGGAAAATCTAGGAGAATAAAATATAGTCATATATCAAGAACAAGATTGGTTTATTTCAGCAGGCAAAGTATGTCTATCACTTAAAAATCAACCATGGGTACTTTAGTTTGCTAATGCTGCCAGAACGCAAAACACCAGAGTTGGATTAGCTTTTAGAAAAGGGGGTTTATTTGGCTACACAGTTACCATCTTAAGGCCATAAAGTGTCCAAGGCAACACATCAGCAATCAGGTACCTTCACTGGAGGATGGCCAATGGTGTCGAAAACCTCTGTTAGCTGGGAAGGCACGTGGCTGGCGTCTGCTCCAAATCTGGTTTCAAAATGGCTTTCTCTCAAGACATTCCTCTCTAGGCTGCAGTTCCTCAAAAATGTCACTTTTAGTTGCAGTTGGGATATTTGTCCTCTCTCAACTTCTCTGGAGCAAGAGTTTGCTTCAATGGCTGCCTTTGAATTGTCTCTCATCTGTGGCTCCTCTTCAAAATGTCACTCTCAGCTGCACTGAGTTCTTTATGTTTGTCAGCTCATTTATATGGCTCCACTGATCAAGGCCCACCCTGAATGGGTGGGGCCACGCCTCCATGGAAATATCTCATCAGTTATCACCTACAGTTGGGTGGGGCACATTTCCAGGCAAACAACCAAAGGATTCCAATCTAATCAACAGTGATAAATCTGCCCACACAAGATTACATCAAAGAATATGGCTTTTTCTGGGAGACATAATACATTCAAACTGGCACAGTGGGATTGAGAACATCTTCTTGACTGAAAGTGTGATGTGAGATGAAACAAAATAAAGCTTCAGTGGCTGAGAGATTTCAAATGGGGTTGAGAGGTCACTCTGGTGGACATTCTTATGCACTATATAGATAACCCTTTTTAGGTTTTAATGTATTGGAATAGCTAGAAGTAAATACCTGAAGCTATCAAATTCCAACCCACTAGACTTGACTCTTGAAGACAATTGTGCAACAATGTAACTTAAAAGGGGTGATGGTGTAAATGTGAAAACCTTGTGGATCACACTCCCTTTATACAGTGGATGGATGAATGAGTGGGTAAATGGGGACAAAAACTAAAAAAAAAAAATAGGTTGGGATTGGGGGGATGATTTGGGTGTTCCTTTTTACTTTTATTTCTGATTCTTATTCTGATTCTTTCTGGTGTAAAGAAAATGTTCAAAAATAGATTGTGGTGGTGGATGCATAACTATATGATGGTACTGTGAACAGTTGACTGTAAACCATGTATTATTGATTGGTATGTGACTATATCTCAATGAAACTGAATTTAATTATAAAAAAACATATTACAGAAAAAAAAGCAAAAATAAAAAAAGAATGTGGGGTATGGGAGGATGGGTTGTTTTGGGTGTTCTTTTTGCTTTTGTTTTTATTCTTATTCTTAATTTTATTATTATTTTTTGGAGTAATTAAAATGCTCAAGAATTGGCTGTGGTAAAGAATGCACAAGTATATGATGATACTGTGAATAACTGATTATACACTTTGGATGATTGTATGGTATGTGACTATATCTCAATAAAATTGCAAGAAAAAATAAAAAAATAATCAACCATATAATTCACATCAATAAGAGAATAAAGAAAAAATATCCTGTGATCATTTAAATGAATTTGGAAAAAGCATTTAATAAACTTCAACATTCATTCATGATTTTTTTGAAAAAAGCCAATCGCTGAAAGAAATAGGGGTTAGATAAAATAAAAAAGCTTCATCAAACACAACACTTAGTGGTGAAAAATTTTCATCTTTGCTCTAGAGTTTGTAAACAAGACAATAATGTCCACTAACCCCACAGAGATTCCTCATTGTCCTGGAAGAATCAGTGCAATAAATTAAGAATAAATGCAAGTTAACAGGATTAGAAAGAATGAAATAAAACAGGCACACATGACTGCGCAATAGAAATGAAAAAACCTGTAAATAAACTATTGAAGTTACCATTTAAATTATTAAGTAAATAAAAATATTAATTAGCAAAACCAGTGGATGCAAGATAAATATACAAAGTCTATTTTATTTCTGTATAGCAGCAATGAACAATCATAAAATAAATTTTTCAAAAGAATGCAATAGTCCACCAAGAAAATCAAATGTCTAGTAGTAATAAACTGGGTAAAGTTTGCACAAAAGCTCTATACAGAAAACCTTAAAATATTAGTGAGAGAACTTCAGGAAAATATTAAGAAATGATAGGATATTCAATGTTAATAGACTGAAATTCAGTGTTGAAAGAAGTCAATTTTTGCAAATTTTCCCAGCTATTCTATGTGCTCTCTATCAATGATCATAGCTGACAAATTGGGGGGAAATGACATAATTCAAAAATTATATGGAAAGGCAAAGTACCAAGAATGAGGAAGAAACCATGGAGAGAAATAAATTTCAGAGATTTACCCTAGCAGATATCAACATGTAATGTTGGAAAGTGTGTGATATTCAAAGATACAGATAGATCACTGTAACAGGAGGAAAAGCCCAGGGACAGACCCACCAACATGGAAATGCGGTTCATAGCTAAGCGGCACTGCAGAGCGGTGGAGGAGAGTCTTTTGGATAAATGGTGCTGGGTCAATTAGATGTGCACACGGAGAACGTGAAAGGTGACCCTATCGCGCCCACATGCAAATTCACCTGACGAAGGGTCTTTCCTCGGCTTCCACCTTTTCCTGACCTTGAGTAACGTCTCGAGCTGAGGAGGGGCCCTTCACTCCAGCCTCCCACTTCCAGTCCCCTGGGGCAGGCGCAGCTGTGCTTCTCAGCTCTGGTCCCCTCTTCCGGGGACGCCTGCCCTGCTCTAACAGGTGTCCGTGTGCCCTTGTCTCACTTGCCAAGATGTTTTGTTTTCCCACACAGTCTGCAGTAAGGCTGCTATGCACCATCAGCCAATGGATCCGTAACGTAAAAAGAACTACCCAAGAATATGAAGATAGACACCGTTAGAAGATGCTCGGACACTGAAGCGGCTCCCTCCGCAGAAGGCACCTGACAGGTGGGAGCGCAGGCGTGGGAACTGTTGGTTTCATCACCAAATTTTTTGTACCATTTGCCTTTATAAATGGTGTGTTGTTATGTTAATAAGGAATAAAAATTAGTTTTAAATAAAAAAGAAACCAAGAAAATACCAGAAAGGCTATTTTGAAGGTGATATTCTTCTAAATAATCCCTAAGGGAGGGGATTCTAGACATCAGGATTTAACCCAGTCCCCACCCACTGGGGCTGCTTTACCTCCCAGGGAGAGCAGGCACAGAGGCCCAGCAGAGCCCGGGCTTCCTTTGGAGCCTGGCAGAGAGAACAGGACACACCCACCTACCAACAGGTAGGATTCCCATCCCTACAGAAAAGCTAAGAATCCTGGAAATGGTGTTTTATAAATGCCATCCACATTGGGAAGAGACCAAATTTACACATTGCACAAATACACACTTGCAAGCAACATGACCCTGAAGAAACAGCACAAACAGGAACAAGGAAGGACCCTGTGCCCAGATCCCACCTGACCCCTGGGCAGGTATATAAAGGCTCCCGGCACAGGGGGCCCCACACCCGACCACCTTCCCTCTCCACCTGCTCCTCTGATCGACTCCACCCTCAACCCACCAGGACCATGGGCTGCTCTGGCTGCTCCAGAGGCTGTGGGGGCTGCGGCTCCGGCTGTGGGGGCTGCGGCTCTGGCTGCTGTGTGCCCATTTGCTGCTGCAAGCCTGTGTGCTGCTGTGTGCCAGCCTGTTCCTGCGCCAGCGGTGGCAAA